>JAQIWG010000051.1:0-53216 GCA_034695025.1 Chamaedrilus cognettii | reverse complement strand
AACGGCCTGTTTACTATCATTGACGCTAGACTGCTGCAACGGCCTGTTTACTATCATTGATGCTAGACTGCTGCAACGGCCTGTTTACTATCATTGACGCTAGACTGCTGCAACGGCCTGTTTACTATCATTGACGCTAGACTGCTGCAATGGCCCGTATTATTGTCGGCCTGTAATATTGCAAATGGAATTTAATTTAATTGCAATGGCCTGTTCACTAAGCAATGCTAGCAATAATTAACTTTATTGAATAGGTAATTAAATGCAATAGTGTAGCATTGATCAGTAAAAAGGGCACTGCAAAAGCTAGTATTGATTAGTAGTAACCCTAAACAAGATCAATACATTTGTGCAACATTAAGTAAAACACTGGCTATTGTGAGAGTGCAGCGTTAGCCACTGGACTGGGCTCTGCAACAGGCCGGCAGACTTCACTGTACAATTTCAATCATGTGCCAAATTTACTCCAGTTAATACAGCTGCAAAACATTCCTGTACATGGTGAATGCAAGAGACTAACATCAATCACTGAGCAATGTAAAGTAACTAAACACTGCAACAGTCTAGAGCAACAACAAGCCTGCCGTATTCAACACCGTTGCAACTGTCTAACACAACTGAATCAAAAATTTGAAACAGATCAACGATCTTACCCAAGAGTCCTGTAAGGCCATTATTGCCGGATCCAAGAGGGGCAAGAAAACCTACACACACGCACAGTAGTCTAAATTTTAAATCCAACTTTACAACTAAAAATATATAGCGGATGACTCAATTCGTAAATATTAAAGTTATACAGCATCCAGTTTCTTCCAGAAAATATGCTATACAGTATTTTCAAATTTAACTGCTGTAGATATTAATTGTGAAGGCGGTGGTTTGGTCTGTGGCATTATACTGCGCTGAAACTTGGACACTCAAGAAGGAGGACATTAGAAGAATAGAAGCATTTGAAATGTGGGGATGGAAAAGAATGGGGAAGATTGGTTGGACAGAGAAGGTAACAAATGAGGAGGTATTGAGGAGAGTGGGGGAAACAAGGACTATGATCAAAATAATACTCAGAAGAAAGAAAACTGGATTGGACATATAATGAGAGGAGAGGATTTGCTGAGAGAGGTGATGGAGGGAAGAATGGAGGGTAAGAGAGGACCGGGAAAGCCACGTACCGGAATGATAGACAGGCTGTCTATCATTCCGGCTTAAGAAAGGATCGTATGCGGATATAAAGAGAAGGGCTGAAGATCGGATAAGGTGGAAGGTTTGGACACCAAGGACCTGCCATGTGGCAGAGCACTGAAGAGAGAAAGAGTAGATATCAAGCTTAAATCGCACGCTCATCTACGTCTATTCAAAGTAACGATCATACTAATTAGCACATCCATAAAATAGGCCTAATCAATCCCAATTAAAATAATATTTTGAGCACATTTTTCATTAATGATCCAGGCCTACTTTGCGTCGTTGACGGGGGCACGTTGAACATGGTCGTCAGATGATTCGGACCATAGTCCGCCTCAGCCGATGAATGGGCACGTGCACGTAATTACTACAACACTCTGCAACACAACAGAAGCCTGTATAAAACACGGATGGCAAATCGACGGAGAGCGGATTGCCTCCACTGTACTCGGATGCCTAAAGCGTAGAAATTAATTAAGACTCGTAATACGGCTTAAATATTTAGAGGATGGTACCCTTTGGATGGTATCTTGTATACAGGCAGGTGCTTAAACAGCGCAACAGAATACCAGGTACAATAGTACCGTATAATACAATAGTACTCAACAGAATGCAAAAGTACCGTATATCAAAATAAGGTTATTATTTTTCTTCTCCCACATCATCAAAAATGTTCTCCCAGTATAATACGCACGTATAGGTAATGTACTGTAACTAGCATAAACAAAAGTGAAAATGAATCACTGCGATGATTAGGCTAGGTCTACTGTATGGCAGTGTATGCGTCTTCAAAAATCTACTACACAATAGTTTCAACTGAGATTATAATACAAGGCGATGGTTGCATCACTAAATAAAATGGAATTATAATTTCACAAATCAATTAGGTTGAGAAACATCCGTACCGTCTACCGTCGCAACTTTGAAAATTAAGACCGAATTTTTAAAATGTAAATAAAATATAAATAATGGAAAAATAGCATGGGAGTCTCATCTAAATATAAAGTGATTAACAGCTGCTAGCCAATAGAATGAATGGTTCCTATCACTCTTAAATTCCTGTCAGTCAAAATAAATGCGCCGATTGGTTGAGAATGATTTGTAATTATTGTAACAAATAAATAAAAGTGTCAGTATCATTGGATGTCGAATAGTTTAGTGATAGAGAAACTTTAAGCCATGCGTCGAAACCTATTGTCTACTTACGTTTTTTTTTTTTAGAGCGGTTTTACGTAGTGGAACGCAGGCGTTGCATTCATCACACCAAAAACCGCTCGTATTTAAGTATTTTTTAGCTCTCTTTCAATTAGTTAAAAATGGTTCAGCTGAGCCATTTGGCGTAAAATCACTAGGCATGATTATTGTAGACAATAATGCTTCAACAGCAATTGAGACCGAAGAGTATTATCACAATAAATCTTGAATGACAATATGCCCGGTTTTTTTAACGCAGATAGCATTCCTAGATAACTAGATCTCAGATTAGCTACTTCTTTTACGAAATTCACATCAAAGAATTCTTAGGCCAATTGACTAAATTTAATGCATTTTTCATGAAACCTATCGCCTGCGATTGGTTATTTTTCACTTCACCTAACCTACTCATGACGCGTGCAGAGATATCTGCGTCTCCAGAAATCGGTCATTGACTATCATCTCTTACAAGAAGTTCAAAACTATCATTAAATAGACAGTAACTCCACAACGCAAGAGCAGTCCATTATTATGCAACACAACGCGTGTAAGCATGTTTACGCAGCCGCCCATCAAGATCACCTTACTTCAAAACTCCTTCTAAAACCATAAGCACAGACAACTTATTATCATTATCAAAGTAATACGGACTGTTTTAATAGTTGCAATTGCTGCAAGTTGAACTTCCACATTTAATTAATGACATAAAAATACAAAAGTTAAAGAATAAATCGTATCATCATTGATTAGTAAAGACGGCAGTTTTGCTATGCGTAGCAACTACCAATACTGACAATATAATACTTTCACAGCCGCATTCTCGGTCAAAGTTTAAATGCTCAAGAAATGCTTCTTGTACAAAACTTAAACTCATTTTAAGGAAGCGTCGTGTATCTACGTTTATCAGTTCCATCAGTCAAGTGAAAATGAAACTGTATGGTAATCATGAAAAAGATCTTGCACGCAATGAGTTAACAAAGACATTTATAATTCACAAGGTATTTGGCTTGATGAAACAAAAAACCTCTAATACCCAGTTAATCAACAAAGAGTTGAGATTTAGATTCTAAATCAATATCTCAGGAACCAATCACATCGCATGAAATAGATCTTAGATTAATATCTCATTGCACCAGCCAATCAGGCTCGGTTAATGATCCATGTAATATGATCTAGGATCCAGTTTCAGTTCTCCATTGAGAAGCTGGGTCTAAAGATTTTTCTCTAAAATAGCTAACATCTTATTCTAATTCAGACATTAATAAAGGCTCGTTAATTAGAAATGTATAGTGTTCAGACATTTAATTCAAACGAAACTAAAAACATTAGACAGTACAAACGATCTCAAAGCAGTCAATTCACTGCTGCAAAATTCTCCAAATCACATCCTTTAAAATGCAGCTTTGTCATAATCTATTGGCCAATACATTTGTAGAAATCACCTAAAAAAAGTGAAATTTCATCATCTTTTACATACTTTTTTACGCGCGGCGTATTAAATTTTTATTCATTACAGAATGGTTTTCGTATCGGTGTCGTCGTTACATCAAAATCTGTAAAATCCCTTTCTTCTTCTTCTTCTTTGTCTTTTAACCGCATTACATTGTACAGTTTAACCATATATAAAGCTTGTCTGATCCACACCGTCTCGCGTAAACACATAACACAAGATTTGATTTCGAAGCGTTGCTTGTCGTTTTCAATTAAGCAAACTTAAAAACGAAAATCATAAAAATCACATAGGTCATTCGCCAATATCGTCATTCAGTTCCAGATTCTTCCGCAAAAAACACATCGCCTCACACTTGACAAGGTGAGATGCATGCCACAAAGCCGTCATAAAGAATCAATTCAGACATCACTCTTCTAACTTTCTTTCTCTCGCCACGGAGTCATAGATAGAACTTGAGTGCTCTATAGGCGTTCAGGCAATCTGCTTCTTCTCGTCGTTGGTCCTCCACAGATAGATGGCCGCCGACATGCAGACGATCTGTAACAGCCACGAGCAACGTTTTACATTGATACGCCCCATTGCAAATAAACCTCACGTTGATACCCCCAGTGCAAATAAACCTCACGTTGATACCCCCATTGCAAATAAACTTCACGTTGATACGCCCCAGTGCAAATAAACCTCACGTTGATACCCCCATTGCAAATAAACCTCACGTTGATACCCCCATTGCAAATAAACCTCACGTTGATACGCCCCATTGCAAATAAACGTCACGTTGATACGCCCCATTGCAAATAAACGTCACGTTGATACGCCCCATTGCAAATAAACCCCACGTTGATACCCCCAGTGCAAATAAACCCCACGTTAATACCCCCATGGCAAATAAACCCCACGTTGATACCCCCATTGCAAAATAAACCCCTAGTTGACTCAATAATCAGACTGTTTGCTAAGAAAAGTAACATCATGCTATCCATAAGAATTTTACAAAGTAATTCTTGTGGAAGGTAAACGTTTTTGTTCGTTTTGCTTCTCAAGTATCACACGTCGCATACAAGCTACAATGGTGACACATTGCAACAATGCAGTCAATGGGCTATACAGGATAATCGACTGTCAAACGACCTGATCCCATTAATAAGCAAAAATTGCATGTTTGTATATTGATATTGGTTTATATATTGATATTGGTTTATATATTGATATTGCGTATTATTATTGGACTATTACATTTATATTGGATATTATTATTAGATTTATTTATATATTGATATTGATTTTGATTGGTTTATATATTGATATTGATTTTGATTGGTTTATAAATTGATATTGATTTTGATTGGTTTATATATTGATATTGATTTTGATTGGTTTATATATTGATATCGGTTCAATCCGGCGATTGAGCTCAATTGAGCCTTACCTGCAACAGCGTGTAGTGCAACTTCTATATTAATGATCAACAGCTCAGCGTAAAATTCGCAACATAGTTAATGATAAGGATACAAGATTATTGTTCCAAAATATTTGAAATAATGATGTATTTAAATGCGCGTATACTTCCAACAGAAAAAAAATAGGAATCATGCGCGCTGCAGAAAAAATGTAACGCAGACACCCAAGTTTTTCTAATTATATGATCTTCATCGTCACGCTAATGAGCTTTCAAAAAAAATATATTAATGAAACTTTCACACCACTCAATTATCCGATGACCCGCAAAGACAATTATTTCTATTTAGAATCATAGCGGGAAGTTAGTCCTTACTGATCAAAGCGTTAGTCATATAATCATTCCACTAATATAAGTCACGAATGACTAATTAATCAAATTCGGTCTCAAATAGAGTAAAAAAATTTGTAATCAACAAACCTCTATGATGATGACAGCGATGCAGATGCCGATGGGAATGTAGAAGTACGTGACGGCCATATCTCTCACAGCAGTGTAGCACCCCTTCAACATACACAATATAAGATTACAAACCCTATAAGCAAGCCAGCGAGCAAGCCATAAGCAAGCCGGGGAGCAAATAATTAGCGTGCAGCCCAGAGCTCCCCAAGCAAGTCGTAAAAGGCGACTAAAAAGAGGGAGCGATTCCGTGCCAGCTCTCTTGCACGGAACCGGACTGTATACAGTCTTTGTGCTACATACATACATACTAAACTACAAAAAATCAAAAAAGAAGAAGTAGTGAAAAAGAGAAGAAAAAAACAGATTAATTAGAGTTTAGTATTTGTTAGCGATGCTCATAGTAAGAAAGATTACAAGTCAACAACTAGGACTGGAAACCAACCAAGATCAAATGTCGTCTGAATTCAACTAGGCCTAATCCTAACTTGATAAGTAAACTTCAAAAAGGTACAACATACACAAAAAAATTAATAACAGCAAAACGAAATAAAATAACAACATACACAGAAATTACGCAATGTAAGGATTTAGTAATGTACCACGCAAATTTGTGGTACTGAGTTCAACTATACTTGAGTAATTACAGTTTATGCTCAAAATAGCAATGCTTATAGTTATGCCTAAAAACCGTTTACACGGCCTACAACTCAGTGCTCCTTAGCACCAAAATTGGTTGACGTCAAATTAGTAATCAGTAGTTTTCACTGCGCAGTAAAACGTATGGCTTTGTAACACATTTTGAATCCTATATTTGAAAGTTCAGTTCAAAGGACAGAACTTACCGATCCACTGCATCTGTTGCTTAAATGTCGCAAAATGTGTTCAGCTAGCCTTGCTCGCAGCTAAAACGTCATAAAAAGCGCCTGTGATGTAATTACCAGGCTTTACATTACCACAGCGTTGTAGTCGCTGACGGTCGTCAGGCAGTTGGGCAGATTGACAAAGTCGTCGTAGGATCTCGGCACTGTGCTCTTCTGTGTGAGGGTGCAGCAGGACGGAGGTACCATGGCATTGACAGTGCCGGTCTTCAAGGTGATGGTGTTGTTCCACTTGAACGACTGGTAGTCCGTGTAGTTTGTGACACCACAGCATCCAACCTGCACACGGTTCAGTACAGCGTGTAGTAAAAAAAAACTAGCCGCTTTTATTCGTCCATGCTGTAAATGTTCATGTTTTCACACCTGTGGTTTTGACGTTTTCGCCCCGGAGAAGACTGCAGGAGCTGGTTTTTTACGACCGGATGCCCTTCCTGACGCCAACCAGAGAGGTAAGTATCTGGCACTGGGTTAATAGTAAGCGAAACTTGTGTGATTAGCAGCTTTGCTGAAGGGCCTGTAACGCATGGTTTCGTAGTTGCTGGCATGGGGACTTGAACGCAGATCTCTGGACTCTTAGTGCAACGCCTTAACCACTACACCACAGCACTTCGCTACTAATACATTTACAATTTTATTTATATGAGGTATTTAAGGTAAAAGTCTAAAAATACCTCAAACTGCATGGAGACCCATGCGAGGGAGATGATGTTGGCCGGAAGCGTGACCGTGCCGTTGGTCAAGCCCAATGACACTGACGGACACAACAACGACATACAATTAAAGCTCAAAAGTAACGAAGGGAACAAGTATTATACGGCACTTGTACGATAATAATTTTCAAATGTACAGATATTAGTTTGCAATCATTATATAATATTCATGAACAACGTATTAAAATGCTTCTTGTGTTCTAGCAATGAGCTTACGTATAGTTCGCACTCATTTCTATACAGGGGAGCTCGCATCGGCCAAAGTGCAACATACACACATACATAAAAGACGTGCTAATATCTAATACAACATCTACCTCGACGTGTGTGCTTACACCAGTGGTACGGTCACCTATTACACGTGACACTTGAGATACGGTTGAGGTAAGGAAGTAAAATAATACTGTCAATAAAATACAGTAGACCATCAGACCTGGGGCCTCATTCAGAAAGCGATCTTATGACAATCTCAGTCTTAAGATTGTCTTAAGAGAATCTTATGAAAATCTTATATTTTTTATCGGAAACTCCGCAGTCACGCGCGAACCGAATGGTGACGTCACAGCGATCAGCGATTAGATTTTATTTGTTTTAAATTTCATTTTGGATCAAATTTACGAAAATCTTAAGAAATGTACCTAAATGAGGCCCCTAGACTTTGTGCATCAAATTTATATTGAATAACCCAATAGACCAGCAAGAATAGACTTGTAAAGGGCCTGCTATTACGTTGCCGATTAGGTAAGCTGCTATCCATTTCCTGATAATTTTAGCTCTGATCAGCAATGCAGAGGGATCATATAAAATCGCATGACGTGAGATATATTCGGATTACAGCGAGTCAACAAGCTCAATATATTGCTGTCACGCGCCTGCCGTGAAAGTGTCCCGCTGGACAAATTAGGGGGCATGAATAGACAAGTCAATGCAGAAACAAACGCCTCTAACATCCACAGGACCAATTATATATGCACACTGTGGGTTACTAATCTACAAAGGAATTCGCATAAAACTGACATCAATGATTTTTTTTCTTTGAGGGGTCTGTGGACAATACAATAGACCAGCAGTTTTTACAATGTTGACGTTAAACCATTGAGGCACAGTATCCGCACAACATACATTGAATGTAATATCAACAACATGCAATCTTAACTTAACATTACTTAACGCAAAATAGAACTTTTAAAGTAGGTTACACAGTGTTTTCTAAGAACATATTGCACTAGATTCAAATATCGAAATACGAACTCAACTAAAAAAGTAGGTCCTTGGGCCGTTAAGCTCCAATAACCAAGCTCCAATTAAGGCCAATAACCTATGGCACATCATATAGGTCTCTTAAATTATTCTGATTAGATCATCCCCATAGCAAAATATACAAAGTTCAAGTGTCCAACTCCATATTACAGTCGAGGGCTTTTGTATTGAATGCTGTGATAATGATCAAATTGTCTATGTGGAGGTGTGGTGAACTTATACCACCTGCAACACAACGTTCACTCCTTGGGATGGGACAAACAGTGATTATACCATTTGTCACAAATAGTCTGTGAAAAACTAGAATCTCTTGCATCCTTTAAGGAGGCGCTCAAACAGTTGCTGTTCATAGACTTGTTACATACAGTGACGTCGCTTGATGCGTTTTTTAGTAACTTTGGATTAAATCCAGAGAGTAAATCCTGTGGGGCCAGTCCATACCAAATCATCAGATTTTTCATACATTTTTTTTTGTCATCTCGGATTTGCCAAATTTTTTTCTGCAGCTTATTCCTTGATCATATTGAGCAAAAACTGCACAGGTTTGGCTCTGTAGCATGAAACTTTTCGCGACACCCCCTCAAAGTCATGCGGTGTCGTAAAATCTTTCTCAATAGAATTTCTTATAATTCTACAATAAATTGAAATTGACTTAGCAGGAAGCCTAGCCTATATGCCATTATTCACTATTAGTGAATTCCATGGTGCATCCTTGTCAGTGGAACTTAACTAAATTGCAAATTTTATATACCTGTATCAAAGTTGTTGGTCAGAGATTTGTCCATGACGTCCTTGATGTTCTGCTGAGCCTGCATTAAATAAAATAACACATTCATGACTAGTAGCGACAGACTAATACCCAGATATGCTTGCAACAAAAGCTTTCTGGATTCCTTCGTTTCATCAATCCTCTAACCAGCACATGATCATCGATCAGTGTTTCCCTGTACAATAAAACTTACTTAAGCGTGAATATGAAACTTGCAGGCCATAAAATTTGATTTTTAATGAAAAGCATGGCACAGCACCGCATTTATGAACATGACCGTTCTTAATACCTCATTGGTTTTGCTGCATTTTAGTGAAGAAAAATGCTGAAAAACGCTTCAAAATAGCGCCATGCCAGACAGACTCGTCGAGGCTCGCTGCGTGTCGAGGAGGAGGCTGGATTGGATGCTTTGCTACGCAAAATCGCAAAGTCGCAGTTGCAAAGTCGCAAAGTGCATTTTAACTAAAATGTCCGACTTGGGGTTAATTAGACTGCTACTAAAATTGTTTACACGAGAATTTTTTCCTGCATTTATTTAGAAAGACGAACATAGCAGAGAATTTAGTTCACGGCTGTAACGAACTCAAGAAGTAGAAGATATATTCAAACACACCGTTTTCGGGCTGACTGCCGCATAGATGATGAGCGCGATCTCAGCCAGAATGACCAGCACAATTAGCAGCCAGTACTGAAACCAACGCAGCGCAGAAACTAAATACGCAATGAAAAAATAAGAATCAAAAGAAGAAACTTTTGAGTTTTCTCCGTAACAGCACCCTTCTCCCATTTTGAATTAACTTTCGCACCGCCCTTGCTAGTCAAGTTATTATATGAACTGTTATATTTTATTATCGTTATTTACTGCGCGCGTTTGAGTAGTCATGTGTCGTGAGATTATCTGCGTTTCATGGGCACGTATACTTCGCCGTCAGATATCGAGGGGTAACCTTTCAGAGCAAAGCGTTCGCATAGATTTTTGTAAGTCCCTCGGGAACGCAATACCTACGGCCACAAAATAACTATAAAAAAAGGAGTAATAATGCAAGTAAATGATGATAACTCAATTAGAATACAGTAGGCTACTAACGCACTCAGGAACGCATACAACGCGACTTACAAACGACACCCCTCAGACACCCAATATCAAATTTAAACTGCGTGTTGTGTATACCAGCAGGTGTTTATGATTCTCCGACTCATTCGATATATCGACAAGAAATCTGATGAGATTAGCTAAGTGGTAGCTTTCTTATTCACAGGACTCACAGATAATAAATTGGTTGTAAACACAGGTCAGCACAATGAGTGGTGAAATAAGCTTGTGACTGTATATAATTAGCCCACATCTCATCAAAACAATTAAAGTGCATTGCCGTGGGTAGCACTTCAAAAATGGCACTTTACACTTTATATAGCGTTTGTCGTTGATAAGGGATTCCAAACGTGATTCACATTTCACAGGTATGTCGTTCCTGTGTACAAGATCAGCCTTACTTGGCCAAGTAGCGTTCTACAAGCAAGCAATACATAAAGTTTACATCCTTCAAGCATCCTTCAAGGCTTAATGCTACTAGCAAATTCATCAAGCATAATTCGCAGCCACTTTTAATATGACAGCAAGCAGGATAGAACAAATCCACATTATCAAAACATATTTTGATTCATATCGTAACAAGGCCGAAAATTCTCGGCATACGGGACTATCATTGATTCGATGCACAATTGCACATGTGACAAATCCACATCAATTATTCACTGCTCTAGCCAGACCCAGAACACTGCACGTGTACCCCTTTCTTAAATTTAAAGCAGTCGAGGAGTAAGTTTTCTTGCGCTACCTTTCTGTAAAATATGGGGACATTTTCTACAAACATCCACTCCCAAGAAATAACAGGGAGTCTCACTGGCTTAAAACCCGCTCAAGTTTTGAGATTCACAATTAAGTGTTCTAGACTTGACTAGAGTAACAGTAGGTTGCCAGCATGGCTCAAACCGACAGGTATGAGCGGCAATGACCAGCAGAGACCGCTTGGCTACAGACGCTCTTCAGCGAGGCTCAAGACGACCGGTGACAAAGAATTCTGAACCCACGCTCAAGAGCGCGGCCATAATTTTTGTCAGCCGAGCATAAGTCTAAGCTTCTCTTTCAACCATGCACATATTGCATGCAATTTTGCATGCAATTTTGCATGCAACCGTGTTAAGGCGGAAAGACGACCGAGCGTTGTCACGATGTGTACAACGATTTCCTTAACTGGGTTTCATGCACAGCGTGTTCCTTAACTGGGTTTCATGCACGGCTTGATGAAACCCAGTTAAGGACATTTTGCATTGTAATTCTCTGAACATGGTTGCACGCTAAATTGAATACAAAATTGCATGTAAAATTACATGCAAAATATGCATGGTTGAAAGAGACGCCAAGAGTCACACTGTATTTACTGATGTTAAACACTGCAGTGGCTGGCAATCATTTTGCAATTTATTACACTTTGAAGGAGCTTGCTTTGCCAGTCTGCTTGTTTGCTCAAGGATCTCCTAAAGCAATTGATCCCATGAACCAGATGGCAAACAAATACAAAAGTTTTCAAAACGAGGAAGAAGTTGACTTCTCAGTTGAATTTCAAATTTCAACATGTCAAAGAGTAGGTGAACTACATAGTGAGAAGAAAAATAAAGTTTAAACATTCTTGATAAAAAATCTGTCCAACTATTTTCAATCGTACTAAGCAACAGTTTCAACAGCTTCTCAGGCACGATAATGTCTGTGATGAATTCTCAAAACGCTCTATTTATGCATCCTGACAAACCTGGACACGCATAAGATGCGTATGCCATACTGTCTGAATAATAACAATAATAATAATAATAATATAGTTTACTTATACCGCGCCCCTTTATGCCAAAGCCACAGAGGCGCCACTGAAGTGTTAAACGTCTTTTCAAAACCACCTGTTTGCAAAATACTGATTGCTAGCCCTTTGATAAATGACATTATGTAAAAAACACAATCATGCCAACTTGCAGAGATTAACTTTTACAAATCGGGAGTATGGATACAAGCGCAGCGAATTTTTTTCGCATAATTTGTTACACATTGGTTCCCTTCAAGTGCACTGTAACAATTATATCAAATTTACGGTGTTCATCACCATCTATAGTAATTGAGCTTCTAAGATGGAAGGATGAATAAAAATTTCGCCAAAGGCCTTCGCCAAATTAGGGTAAAAAATTTGCCAACTGCTCAAAAAGTTCTCTTTGGCTAATTTTGGCGTATGGCATGCAAATGAAGCCCTGATTATCCAACCCCGCACGCAGCGTGACTTACAAAGAAGAGCAGGGGCTTGCTGGAACAGGCCGCGCCGGCGCAGCCGAGGAAACCGAAGACGACCATGATGGATCCGAGGACGATCATGAAGATGGCGCAGCTGAGAATCACGCTGGGAATGTTGATCACAATCGCCATGCTCGTCACGCCCGGCACTTTCATGAGGAACGCGGAGAGCTCAACAGGGTTCGCGACGCCGGCGATCCCGAACGACAGCAGCACCACGCCGCATGTCTGCGAAAACGGTTCGGTTTGGTTCTTATGGTCTTCGGTTTTGGTTTTTCGGGTCTTGGGGTCTTCGGTTTTGGTTTTTGGGATTTGAGGATCGTGCGTAGTGACAAAGACTATATACAGTGCGGTTCAGTGCGGAGGGCCAAGCACAGACCGCTCTCGCCTCTTTAGTCACGACTCGCCCGGGGAGCTCTGGGCTACAAGCCAATTCTTTGTTTCCAGGCTTGCAGGGGGTATGATATCGACATCACATATCGCATGGCTAGACTTACTTTCACAATCACAATTTGCTTAACTTGTTACGTTTTAATTTTTTAGACTTGTGTTATCATAAGATACAGACCGGGCTCTTAAATCAAGTGTCAAAAAATAAATTTAGACTGAGATTTCATCTGAAACATTAAGCGCATAGTAATTGTAATAAACAGTTTAGTGTCATGCTATTAGCTGTCAAGATTCATATAGCGGAATAACATTTTAACACTTGATTGAAAAATATGCCTTAAAATACATTCGCGTTCAGAATGACTCACAAAGAACAGGATGTTGAAGACGAATAGTAGAACTTTTGCACATCCTCGCGAACACATCTTGCCAACTTTAATAAGGCTTCGCTTCAGAATAAAACTCTATGCGACCGACCAAGCAACTGCAACGCTCTTAGAAGTTCTGTAGCGAGATCTAGCACAAAACCACAGTGTATACAAGACCGTACAGTGCATGGTCATCATAACTTATTCACAAGCATGGGTAAAATCGGGTCTTAGATCTGAAAGTTAATTACTAAGTAAATGAATCAATATTAGCGCTGCGTTAGGGTTAGGTTAGGATTAGAATTTCTGCCAGCTAGGATGGAGGGTGCAAGAAATAGAGCAAATTGAAGAATCATTGCAAGCAAAACTTGCAAATAATTTCCAATCTTAGAATCAATAATAGACTAAACTTTGTCTGCATTCCAGTGCGATTCTACAACTTAGCTGAATGGAACAAACAAAATTCTGAGTAGTGTGAAGTCCACAAGCAAGACTATAGGCGCGCGAGTAAATGATCTCGGCTGCAAACTTCTCTTAAAGACAATCAAATGCTAGTTATATCTTAGTAGTTATATCAAAATTACTGTAAGCGGGCATCGACTGTCAGAGAGTAGCCCATCGTGAAGATATCATATTACAATCTATGGCTATCATTTCATTTAACACTGCAAAGGCATACTGGGCATCAAATTACAGATCTAATTATGATAACGCTAGTATCAGAGAGGCGGTCAAAAATAATTCTGAACTAGGTTACTTGTATACCGTATAGCCTACAGCAGGAAAGAGTTAACACATTGTTGCTGAAGATGTTGCTGAAGATTGGCTTCAGATTTATAATAATGTACAAAGGCAGTAGCAGTAGGCCCTAGTCAATGAGCATTATCTGGAAATTAATCCTAACAGTAAGCAAATGAAGTAAACTAATTACCTACCTCAAAATTATGACTAACTCCGGCTTACATTAACTTGAAATCGCGTGGGCAACCTATCGTCATAGCTTTCAGTCAAATGTCAAGTGATCCGTTGACTTTCACCGCCAGGCCACCACGAGCTGCGTAGCCGCGAATAAAGAGAGAATAATAGAGCGGGCAAACGACCCCGTTTTACATTCACACGGCAATATGTTGTTTAAATATTTACTATATGTCTCTCCCAATAAACAATTTTTCATTCATGCTGGTTGCAAACAGGACGACGTGGTCGTCGACGCACAGTGTCGCAATACCACCATGAACAAAACGTAAGCAACGCCAAGGTTTGAGGGTTTGACAGTTTGGTCTCCATTTTCATTTTCCCTGCAGAGAGGATTCTTTGCTTGGTTCCTATTCTAAAATCTGCTTGCGCCTCCATGGCACAGGGGCGAAGATTTGGTGTTCACTCATAAAAAATTACACCCGCACAATGAGGGTCTGTTAATTTATTGAGGGGAGGAGGAAACGGGGGGAGGGGGGGAGTTAGACAGCGTAAGTACGCTAAGTCTTTGTCCGTAACAACTGTCAGGCCATCAATATCTTTGCTATCCGCGCCAATAGACCAGCTGGAATTTGAATGTCAAATTCACCAGAATAAAGTGTGATAAATCATAATATGCACACAATAATCATATCATATTTTAATTATATGGCGGAGGCAGTTACCCACATTGTTTGAGCTGGATCGCCCCTGCAGGCCTGCACATGTGCGCAATATGCACTTTAGCCGTGGAGACCTGTATAGCCCACAACACTGTAGTCTGCCTACTGCATGCTAGACTAGAGAGCATGGCAGATACTCCATATAGAATACTCCAGATTACAATGCAATGAAGATCAAATTTGCATGTTACTCATTCAAAAATAAGCCTATGGCCTACAAGTGGAACTTGAGCCCAGACGTGTAGCGTATACGCACAGGTGCGTAAGTCGTTGGTACTGCAAGAGAGGCAACGATTGGCAGTCTATAATTATTGTTTAAGATGACAGACTTGGTTTCAGAAATCTGCGAAGAGGGGGGTAACACGAAAATACGGTTCACCTTCGGCAGCTTCACCGATGGTAACTTCCCTATCTCTGACAACAGGTAGCTATCTGTGTTCGAGGTAGGACTTTTACCATTACGAACGTTCAAAATCGGTAGAACTCATCTAGAGACGCGTGAGACCTTAAATTTAATTCCTCGACGCGCGCAACTACACGCGAACACAGGTTGTCAGAGATTGGGAAGTTATCATTGGTGAGGCTGCCGGAAGTTGACTGAATTGTTTTGGATTTTGTTTAACAAATATAAAATATTATATTATAACATAAAATACTTTTTTTTCAATGTTGAAGCTTACTAATTTACGATGACGTCATCCTGGAACTGTGATATGACGGAACTTCCGGAAATGGAAAATTCATATAACATGTATACACAGTGATGCCACTCAAAACTTACACAGGCTAGAATTTAAGTCTAACTGTTGCGCATGATTCAAAATATTATAGCCTATTCGTTTAGCATGATTCTAAATCTGCAGAAAGATATTACGGTACAAAATTGACACCGTAGGGCTTGTGAGATTTACGAATGGATTTTGGTGGTGGGCATTATGCTAGCAATGGAGCTCCACGAAGTAGATTATTTTGCAAACAGACAAATAAAGTGACTGTTTGGAATATAGGACTAGATTTAGAGACATTTTAATGATTAGTGGATCTAACTTTGAACTCAATCCAGAGATTTTTTCATGAAAGGCGCATTATGGGAGTTATGATGGGGGACTTATTTGTGTTATTTTTGAATAGATACTCAGAATATTAGGCTCTTCCACTATGATTGAATGGTAACACTGAAAGTATTTAATAAAATAGATCACCAATGGCTTGCTAGATTTATTTCCCTGAGAAGTTGAAATTAAAATATTGCTGTATAAAGTTCTAAGATTCTACATAAATTAGTTAAAGTCCGGTAAAAGTTGCGTTTATAAAAATCATCCGGGGTTTGCTTTTAATTTAATCGAGCTCTGGGATAGATAGAATTAGCTAAATCTTGTTATATAATCATAATTTTGCAGCTGACGCTTAGTTGATTGTATTATCGCTCACTAGTGGGAGGGGCAGAACGCACGAAGGGGTGAGACATGGATGCGGACGGGCTTCCGCTCATCGGAATGGGCATCGATCTGACGAAGGTTTGAAAGCGTCCATGTTTATGAACGTGTAAAGGCGTGAATGTGTATGCATTTTGTGTAACGCCGGAAAATGAACCACGGATGAAATGGCTGATTGCCAGCCTTTCGCCTTTTAATTGATTAATGATTAAACATACCGATTTTCTTTATTTGATATTTTAAAAGTTAATATTTTAATTTATATATATTTTCTATATTTAATGTGAAGTCTCAAATCTGCAGTCCGTTTGACAACATTTCTTGACGCATGGAACAATGTGTTACCATGGCACAAAGAAGAAAACCACCATGGGCATTCTATAGAGGCGACGGTTTGTATTGCAAAGTACGCATTTAATTGTGTGACATCTGATTTTGTGCGGCATAACCTAGCTGCTTAATGGCATCCTAAAGGCAAAGGTATGCATTGTATTTCTAAAAGGGTAACAACAACGAAGTGTATTATGACTACTTGTTTTGGTTTAACTTAAAGAGTCTTTGACACTTTTGCTCTGCGCCAAGTTGGTGGTTATAGATATACTAGAAAATGGCTGAATCTGTAAGTTTAGTTTTCCTTTACCAGGTGGAGGCGCTTCCGACGAAGCGCACGCTGGCGTTCATGAACCACTTCGTCGCTCATACTGTCGCGTTCCTCAATCGGTTTTCCATTGTCTGTGAGGAGAAACTGGAGAACGTGTCTGTGAGGATGCAGCGATTAGAGACGACCATGGCCATCCTAGAGGCCAAGGTATGCATGCGCCCCCCAATTGAAATTCCCAAGTGTTCTATGTCTGCTTCTCTTATTTCTGATATGCTGAATTGATGTGGTGAGAGTATGCAACTCCGGCGTACGCCTTTTTGTATAGGAAAGGGAGCAGTGCGAGACCCATTCTATCGTATTATCGCTGTTTGATTGTTATATTGATCTTGCAGTATTTCTACGATGTGTGGTGGGAATCCCATTTGCGTAATACGATATGTATGGCAATACGATAGGTATGGCAATACGATAGGTATGGCAATACGATAGGTATGGCAATACACGCATTTAATTGTTTGATGTGAATTTTATGCAACACAACCTAGCTGCTTAGTGACCATCCTGGAGGCGAAGGTAGTCGTTGTATTTAGAAGGGGTAACAACGGCACAGCATGCTGTGACCTGCTTTATTAAAACCCTAATTTAGCACTAACCCTAATCTTGTCTTAATCCTAATGGGCCCCTGACCCTGACTTGCTAACCATAGCATGGCCTTCCTTGAATAGGTTTTGCAAGCAGCATCTTGATCTGCTGTAGCTGGCGTCCATACCTGGCTTGGAGAATGTGACGGTCGCTGCTTCGTCGCAGCAAGCTGCTGCTGCACAGCAGCAGCAGCAGTCAAGCACTCCTCAGCAGCAGCAGCAGCAGCAGGCTGATGCTGTGTCAAGCACTGCCACTCCTGCTACGAAGGTAATTATATAGATCTTTTATTTGCCACTAGAGCAGAATAATGTGCGCACTATTCAGCGGCGTTTTGTACGCAGCAGTAATGAGCGCATATCACTTCATTTAGTACGACAAGCTTAAGGAAGAATTAGCTCGAGCTTCTTAAAAAGAGAAAAATATGTTATTGTAATGCAGAAAGATAAGAAAAAATATGCTAATGAGGGAAGGATATGTGCACGAATAGCTGTGTGAGTATAGTATAGTGAACACTGTATTATGCATATTGTGCATTTGCATAGGCTATCATTTGTAACAAATATGATTTTACTTTGTGCATCTGACATAGTGCGTTTCCCTTCTCGATGCATGCTATTCGTGTCTAAATTTATAAGTTCTGGAATTGTGCATCAATTAATAACTTAGTGATGTCTTAATTCAAGGTCTTTGTGTGGATTGAATATAAACGAGCGACAATTTTTGATTTTTAATTTACATGATGGTTTAGTTTCAGATGCCAGAGAATGAATCTTGAGCTAAAAGACCGGGTGAATGGAAATGATGAATGGAAATGGTGAAGTGATATAAACACCACTTGCACAAATATAAATCGTGCGAGTGGTGTTTATGCAAGAGATTAAATTTCGGAATGCGTGTCAGAAATCAGTAGGTTGCATTCGTTATTCATTTTGTACCGCGTTCATTCGTATCGCATAAATTGTTAGGCGGTTAACGGTACGAGTTCGACGACAGCTGCCGAGGAGGAGGGTCAAAGTTCAGAGACGCCGACCCCTGTCACCGAGGTCGACCCTCGATACGCGCGATATCTACAGATGATTAAAATGGTTTGTGACCGCTCACTGTGACCTTCACTTATAACCAGTTGTTAAATAGAATGAAGGTCAAGCTCAAGGAGCAATATAGATTTTAAACGAACTGGTCGCGTGAATTAAATATAGTGTTATTATCGTTATAGTGTTTACTAATGTCATATCACTTGGCTAGATCATATTGTGATTAGAGTTGCATTTTGCCTTTTATTTTCTATAGAACTTACGTATTTACTATTTGCTATAGAACGTAACATTTTTGCTGCATGCAATTTTTCCGCTTTTGCCTCTCATAAATTTTACCGCATTGAATTTTTGCGCTTTGAGAACTCCACGATATTTATCTTCCGCAGTTCTAAGCTACTTTTTCGCGTACGCATGGTAATTTTTGTGAGTTTTACCGATTCACGAAATTCGCCAAAATTACACGCACGCAAGAATACCATGTTTTACGGTATATTTTGATCGGGGTTACATTTTTCCGCGTGTTTTCAGTTTAATTGATGTGTTCTATTTTGTTACCAGGGTGTTCCTCTGGCGGCCTTTCGAGGAAAGGTTATCTCTGAGGGTCTCGATCCGGCAGTGCTCGAGTGAGTAACGTTCACTGCCTGCTTCTGCTTTTTTCTTACGCGTATAGCTTACCTAGGATTTAGTTTATAAGGGTTTCAGCAATGTTTAATTTTTCTTTCGGTAGCTACCGGTCGCTGTCAGATTTGTTTCAAAAGGGTTTCGGCAACGTTCAATTTTGCTTTTGGTAGCTACCGGAAGCAAAATTGAGCCTGCTTATTATTGTAAAAAATACCAGTTTTTTCTAAGCTGTAGCTTGGCGAATACTGGAGCTTGATGCCTCAATATCTGACCAACCGACTTGTAATTATAAGAGAGGCGATTCAGTGTCAACTAACTACAGGAGAAGCCTCCGAATGACTGTATATTGAATCCAGCCACTTGGCTGGATTCATTTTTGTGTAACGCGCTCTCGCTTACGCTCGGCCGAGATAAGTAGGGCTCGGGGGAGTAAGTAGTTAAGGGGTTAAAATAGTTTGGTGCAAAGAAGTAGGTCTAGCAGACCTGCAGCGAAGATGTTAAATGTTGAACCCGTTGAATAAAGATATCGCAGTCGTTTAATTAAAATGTCATAAACCGGACTTCTCTATAACCTGTTGTAGAAATCTGGCAAACGTTCCCCGGGTTGCCATGGTAACCCCTTCACCCCAGACGCCTTCTACGACGGCGGCGCCGGTGGCGTCCAAGCCTAAGGAGAACGCAGAGAGCGACGACTCTGATTTCAGTAACGATGCCGGGAACAGCTCGAGCGAGGAAAGCAGCTCTGACTTTGACGACTAGGCGCGGCAGTGACTCCTGGAGTGTTGGTAGATGTGAGTCGCTGCTCAGCATGCGGGCAATTGTGTGCATTTGTTGTTACTAGGATTTTGTTAAATATAACCAACCAATAAAGAGCCTAGCCCTAGGCGTAATTTTGTGTTAGTCTCTTGGTCATAGTCTTGGTCATGGTTTGGCACAGGTTCTTATACAGTTCAGTTACTGACGTTATCAGTTATCTGTTGTTAATTGGTCAGCTCAGAAGCTGTGCCAATTTAAAACTAGCAAAATTTTGAGCAGTCAATCAATTTATTTAATATTGTATGGTGTGGCATTTTTGTTGGATTGATTGTTGGATCATTTGACAGGCTGGAAAAACTTTTTAAAATTTATTTGATCAATTATCAAAATTTAGAAAATCAAAAAGCTACATAGTAAACTTTTGATCATAAGTAGGTCGGGTGACGTCAAGAACAATCAATCGCAGACAATATTTCGTGCAAACATTTAGCCAAGACCATAGTTACTTGTGTTTGAAATGTTTTCGGGGAATGGTTTTTGTGAGACGTCTGTGCGTTCCAGAAGAGCATAGTATTTCTGCCTCTTTGTTAAGTCCATCAATCTGATAGAAAATTCATTAAAACGTGATGAAATGTGTGCTATGCGCGGATGTGTTGTTGGTTTGGTGCTGCGGGCTGTTTACAGATCTGTATCTAATATGATTCACGCTGTTGTATGTACAGTATATAATACTACGTATCGCACAAAATGTCTATGTTCAGATTCTAGTAGAATTTAACTACAAGTTTGAAGTGTTTTCAAGCGAAATTTTAACTGTAAAGCGGATAGTTCAAACGTGGACATTTTCTTGAGCATCAAAAAGTTATGCTGAACGTTGAGAATGTATTATTCGATTTGCGAGCAGTTTCTATTATTTGTTGTAGTTTTCAGTGGCATTTGTTATGTAGCGTACAACTTTGCCTTTTATTATTATTATTGGTAGTGGTTGAGCAACTGCTATCTTTTTCTTTAGTACAAAGATACAATTCAATTTACAGGACATTCTTCTCTTTTGGCATTTGCCACCTAACGCGCAAATTTTTGGAACAGCACAATATTGACATTTAATATAGTTGCTGGATTATTATGGAAGTGTTCAGAGCTACGCTGAATTAGTACGTGCTTCTGCATTCAGAAGAAAATTAATGTGTTGTATTAATCACTTGACGCCATGCCGTGGAAGAAAGTGCATAACGATGCATTATTGATGATTAATTTTTGAAAGATAAAAAAAAAAAAAATTACAAAGGAATTCTAATTCACCCAATGAACTGGAGTAAACTGTATTACAATAGTCAGAGAGCTACTTGTCCTATTCCAGTTACTCTTTTTTATATCTTTCATCATTAAATGAATGAATATTTAACAGATAAATTCTGTTTGCAATTAAGTTATGGAAATTTAGTTGTTCTTAATTTTTTATGAGCATTAAAAACTCAGTTATTACTGGTACATTATTATTGTGTTGCATAAAATTCATATCGTATAAATAATAATCTTCTCTTTTTTGCAATTAAAACGTGAACCAGTGCTTTCGTTTCAAAGAAGCAATCTGTTTGCATGGTACAGTATACAGGTAATGAAATGAGTCAAGTTGGAGCACTTCAACTATCTTGCGTTGTTAATTATAACAAAGAAGAAGAATTTAACCATGACATCAAAGGTACACGAGGCTTTACGAGGCTCATATAACTGATGATATCTGCACAACAACAATACACATCATCAGGACATACGTTTCGGCATTGGAACTAAAACTGTCACGCACAGGCCAAGGTGCAAATGCCAGGCATGAATCTAGAAAAGAGTATTTCAAAGATCCGCCCCTGATGCACAACAATGCTAAATTTAAGAAATGAAACTAAACCATTTTGTCTCTTCTGTTTATGTTCATGTTTTCACACAGGTGTAGACATTGTGTGACGACTGCAGAAGTTGGGTTTTTATGGCCGGATGCTCTTCCTGACGGCAACCAAATAAATAATGATCTGGCACGGGGTTAGCAGCTAGCGACACTTGTGTGTTTAGCAGCCTTGTTGAAGCGTAACGCCATGGGGCCATAGTGGGACTTGAATCCTGGTCCTCTGGACTCAAAGGCCAATACCTTAACCACTACACCACAGTGCTTTGCTAAACAAGCAACATCTAACTTTAGAAACTGAACGACAAAAATTCCTCAACTACTTACATTGTATTTGCTACATGCTGCAACATGCTTTCAATCGTTCATGGTCATTGACAGCATGACAGTATGTGGTAATGCAATACATAGCGGATCTTGAATCAGTTGCTCAAACCACTTCCACTAAACATAGATCTGTCCAAACTTGACAAAACTGTCATTAACAAAAACATCCCAAACATTCTTCATAACACTGATGAAGATACATCATCCAAGCAGAGTCATTCCTTAGAATGCAAAACTGAAAATTTCTACTCAGAAAATCGCAAAAAATGGTCAGCCTCCATGAAATTCAATTACTTCTTAGATGCTAAGCAGATTTTATCAATTAATCCTCAACTGCACTGAGAAGTTCATTTCATATCCATAAAGACGTCTGCGCAAATGCTACAAACAGATTTATTAAAAATCAATTCTAAACAAACATAAACATGAACTTATATGGTGTCCTTCGATAGTAAGCCTACTTACGCTCTCTTAGTTCTACACCATAATTTATTTTCCACAACGCAATTTAAAGTAGTAATCAACACAAAGCAAAAGTGCGCTCTTTTGCTTTAAAATAAGCTGTAGTCTCCAAGCAGAAAATAGAAAAAAAATTTACCATTACATTTAAGAGCAAAAACTAGTTTTAGATCAGCCGACACTAGCCTGCACAGTTTAGCTAGCACGGCAATCAAAAACAAAAACGTGTTTTAGTCCTAATTTGATGGTAACACAGATTTATATGCGAGCAACTTCTAGGTGCTTAGCGTATATTTTGTGAGTTGGATAGAAAACTACAAGCTTCGTCACACAGTTCTCAATGAACTCATACTATAGTGAGAAACTAAACAGTACGCATCCATTGAATAGTACTCTATGCGCATCAACACTGGCAGTACTTAGTTTATTTAGAAAGTCCATTATGTGCAGTGTACTCAACGTGAATATAGTACATTATGCTTTGATGGCATGTTATGCAATGCCTTCACAGGATGGTATAGATGACAATTATCCACAGTTCAACTGCTGCAGTTAATCACAACGCCTCACAGTCCGATTCACCGAGTTCAACGTCTTGCATCGACCACTGCACAATCGACCATCGACTCGATAATCCACACTAACCCTAACCCTTCAAAGTGCAAAACATCGGATGTTCTTTGACAACAATGCCTCTTAAATACACCCGCTCGCTGAAGGCTTAACGAATGTGTGTAGCAACAAAGACCATTGGTTCGGTGCCTACAGCTTCGGGACCAAGCAAAGATCCGCTCCTACTTCTTTAGTCACGTCTTTCGACTCACCGGCAAACTCTGGGCTGCAAGCCAATTCTTTGTTTCCCGGCCTGCAGGCGGTTGAACACTGTCCCGTTGTTATTCAAAATTTATATACACGAGCTCTGGACTGCAGACCTATTCTCTTTTTACCTCAGTCAGCAGGGGTATAAATGCACAGTAACTTCTCATCAAAATGCTTATTTAAAAACAAATTTTCCTCTTTGTTATTCATCCTCAGTCACTCCCATCACGAGACTAGTTCCCCCCCCCCAGCCACAGTTTCAAGCTCAGTTTCCATTTCCGCTGCCCCGCTGCCCTCGTTCGCCCCCTCATCTTCCGCTTTTACCACGCACCACCCTTCCCCCGCTATCCCTTCTGCCCCCCTATTTCCTTCCAACTGAACTTCCTCCGCTCCCTCATTTCCCTCCTCGAATGCCTCCTCTTCCTCTTCGCCCTGCTCCAACACGAGTCCAGCCTCCTCAAGGTCTCGCATCCTCACCATCTCCTTGATCACCTGCTGTCGTCCATTGATGATCAAAACCCGATGGATTTCAACGCTATCGTCCGGACCAAACTGCGATCGAAAAGCCTCGAGCGACATCTGAGCGGTCGCGACGTTCGTTGCTTCGCCTTTCACGATGTCCGCCATCGAAAAGCATTCGCCTTCAACGGTCGTATCGACGACTTCCTGTTCGCCGGAGTACACAATCTCTGACTTGCATTCGATGGGGTCCAGTTCGACACACTGTATCTCGTTTCCGTGCTCATCGACATACCCGGCGTAATCTACACCTGTTTCCTCGACGATTTCCTCGCACTCAACCCCCCCCTCCCCGCCCCTCACGTCCCCTGGGTCAGTTTCATCGCCCCCCACATCGATTTCATCGTCCCCCCCGGCGGCGACGCCCCCTTGCGCATTCCGCTCCTGATACGGCGCCGCGCGACGAACGGTCGTCACGTACCCGCCGTGCGTCGGCGACCGGCTGATGCGCCAAGCCGAGGGATCGACGTGATTGATCCCCGCTTGACGATCACGCGACAACGCCGCGACGTGATTGGACGATGCCCCCACGCTATATCCGCCTAACTGGCCCCCTGCAGGCTGCCTCGAGGAGGCCGCACTACCCCCGGGGGCTCCCTCGGTGATGCTGCAAATGGCCAGGTTGATCTGTTCGACATTCCGTGCCGCCGCAATCTCGCTGTGTATATCGCCCGGCGCGCCAGATCCCGTGCCAGATCGCCAGGAGGTCCGGCTCCTGCCGGGCGTGTAGCCGGATGGGCGCGTCCGGCTGCAAGTGTCTTGATCATCCGCGCCGGACGACAGTGCAGAGTTCCAGCGCGACGGCGGACACCGGGCAGTGTAATGCGACTTCCCCGGAGAGGAAAATCCGAGTGATGATGAATCGTTGACTGGATCATCTCGGCTTGAAACCGGCGATCGATCGACACGGCAATGCTTTCTCGTTGGACTAGATGCTTCTTCTTCTTTTACTTCTTCTTCTTTGTATTCTTCATCGTCATCATCATCATTATCGTAATCGTCGTAGACGGCAGGGGGTTTCACCCATCGCCCTCCCCGCGTGACCCTCTGCTGACCCCGTCCTCTCCGCCCCCCCCATCCACTCTCAAACTGCCCCCCCGTCGTCGTATACCCGGCCGGTCTACCCATGTGACGCCCCCTCGATCTATGCCCCCTTCCCAGCCAGCCCTCCCCCCCAGAGCCCTTAATCAGCCCCCCCGGGGGGCCCCTAGCCGGCCACGCGGCCGACACGTGGGAAAGCAGCTCAAGCCCGTCGGCAGGGGCATCATGAACCCCGCCCCTTCCCCCCGCATCAAATTCGTAATCGTCTGCCGCGGGGGACTCTGGGGAGGAGTCAAGAGGGGTGGAGGCGTGCGGGGGGACAACGGAGGCCATGATGCGGGTCATTGAGATGGCGCGGGGGTTGAGGGGCACCAGGCCGTTGTCGGCGAAACCGCGCCGAAGTTCGGCGGAGGGGAGGTGATCGGTCCAAACCTGGCAAAGATCGACAAAATTTGAGCCGGAATTAAATGAAGTTTATCCGATTCGTAGTATTATTTCTGTATTTAAATGCCCTGTAATGATTTCTATAATTTTATTTGCATTTGTTTCTTTGAAGCGTATTGACTTCTTATCCTTTTCTACACGCGGCTAACAACACTATTACAATTGAGCCGCTGGATCAGGAATGGGCGTAACACTTCTTAGGAACGTTTATCTCTCTTTGCTCAACCTCTTCAGTCTTTTCTTCTTACGCGGGTTCTGTATGTGCATGTACTTTAGACTAAAATAATAAATGTAAAAAATGCTACAACATAGTCCAACCTTGTGCAACCCGCACGCTATCCCCTGCTGGGTCACCACCCTGCCTCCCTGTCCCCCCTCCCCTCCCGCACCCTCCCCCGCATACCGCCCCACGGCCGCGTCCAGCGCCCCCACCATCTCGTCGCTGAGGGGTTGCACGAGGTGCGCCACCCCGGAGGGCACGCACACCAGCCGCACCCCCATCGCATCCGCCTCCTTCACCAGCCTCACCTGGTGTTGACAATGGCACACATCAAACGCAAACACACATGTATCATTGTATCACACAAATAACAGCTATCCTATAAGGCAACACGATGCTAATTTCGCTGATGCGTTTCTAACATTGAAGAGCGAAATCCAAGTTGTTCACGTGTCTCGCATCGAACAGTATTGGAAAATAAAATATTTGCGCTAACGGTAATTAAAACAATAAAATTACGGTAATTACGTTACGGTAATGCCTGATGATAAGATAATTACCAAAACGTGTATTTTAATTTTTCTTTTTCAGACTATAAATTTCCCCCTATAAATTGTTATTTTAAGCGTTTCAACCTGTTGTGGTCTCCTGTGACCGATAGAATGCAACTGCGTTCTTTTACAATCCTAACTAAAAATGTCAACTCAAAATGCCCCACAAAACACAAAAAGACATATACAAAGAAGAAACATGAATATAAATTCAGTCAATAAATTTCAAAAGTCAAACTCAGGCTTCACCGAGATGTGTCCGATCGGCTCCGATGTCAGCAGCACAGCCCCCGCCGCCCCGCAGCGCCGCAAATGCGGCGCGAAATGCCTCTCAAACCACGCAAACAACACCCCGGCGTTAATCCTTCCGGTCGGTGTGGCGTGATAGTACGCGTCGGCGTGTATTCTCTGCAGCACGCCAGGCGGCGCGGCCAGCTGTGCCGCGCGGAAAACGACGAAGGGAGGGAGGAAGGAGCCGTCACAGCTGGCGGCAACGAGGACGCGAGAGCCGCGGCCAGCACCGTTGGAGGCGCAGGAGGCGAGGGGGACGTCGCGAAGGGTGTAAACGCGTCGGTGAGGGTCTGAGAGCCCCACATACACCTGCTCACACAACTCTGATGTTCAACTATAAACGAATATCTGATACTCACCCGATAAAAACGGTTATACAGACAACGATAAACTCTGATATTTACCGATAGCAATAAAACGATAGGTACCAGTAACATGCAATCGTAGAAGATTTGAAAGATCTGTGTATCTGTACAGTTTGTCAGGTTATAAAAAGTAAGCCCCCATATCATTCTAATTTTTTCTATTAAGTTTCAACTATAGTGTAATGTCCAATAACCCAATGACGATAGACCATTCTTAGTTGTTAACACAGATAGTATTAGTTGATAAATTAGTTATTTACTATGTTTAAATACGATATTTTTTATGATATGCAAGCATCTGCATATTCATATACATACAAACCATAAAAAGTTTATTTGCTAGACACTAAGTCCACACTCAATGGTGTTTTACATGCTGTACGCAATTCCAAAGTTCACAAATGGATACTAGCACCAGCGAAAGATACAAACAAATAAGAAAAGCATAGAAGAAAACAGACAAAAAGAAACCAACGATGATTCAGACACTCTAGACGCCCTATGACCCCTACCTTGAGGAAGACGTCAAAGAAGGATTTGACGATCTGTTTCTGCTTGGCCGGACTCGGGATCTGGTTCCGGTTCACCGAACGCTTAATCTCTATACCTAACATCATCACATCTATAAGATATATAGGAATAACCAGAGCTCGATCTGCCAGTCGCCAACATCGCCAACAAAGAATTTTTCAGCAGTTGGCAATTTTTTTTCTGTTTGGAAAGAGCCCTTGGCAAAGTTTTCATTGATCCTTCGTTCTTAGAGGCTCAATTACTGGCTTTATGGTGATGAACAGAGCAATAATTTTCCATATTCCAGTGCACCCGAAGGGAACAAATGTGTTTTTCGCCAACAAATTTGGCGAAAAAGGTATGGCCTGGTGAAAAAAGAATTCTTTTGGCAAATTTTTTGCAAGACACAGATCAGGCCCTGTTTTCAGCTAAGTATGCTCCTCAACTAAGTATGATCCTCAACTAATATAACAATGGCAATAACAATGCTAAAAAAGCTTCATCTTGATGGATATCCAGGTTGCAAACATAACATCACATATGTCAAATTCTAAAATACAAGGCTTTGGAATCCTTTAGGCTGAGTCTTTCCATCAAGCGTTAAAATTAAATGCGAGGTCATGACGTCATCACACCAAAAGAGCGCTGAAAGCTTGATCTATGGTTAATTTAGCACACTGTGATTGGTTTTTGCAAAATAAATCTTGGATTAAAATTTAACACTAGATGGAAAAACCCAGCCTTAGACTAAATTTAGATAGTAATAATACAAATTATAGACTACCGACTGCACACAAATAATTGAAAGCCATTGCGCATTCCAGCATGCTTACTATTTACGCTATCCTTTCAAAACTTTCGCAGTAAATAAATACGCAACTTTTAGAATGTAAATACCACTAAACTTCACTTACTAGAGCAGAATAATTAATGTTAAATTAATTAACATAAATATTCCAAAACGTCAACACAACATCTCAGTAGCCGACTTTAAATCTGGCCGCCGGTGCGCCGCCCAAACCTGGCTCTCTCACCCCGGTGTCGCTTGAAGAAGCCGGCAAGCCAGTTGTGGCCGGGCACTGCGTCCTGGTAGGGGGCGTTGGTGCCGCGGTTGAGCATGAGTAGCTCACGCGCGCGCTCGCGTATGTCCATGCAATGGACCTGGAACCCAGAGTCCTTGATGCGCTGCGACGACAAACAAACACAAGCGCGGGTCGTTAAAGTTCTGAGAATTCAACAGCCAAAAACATCCGCATCGTCATGTCCCGCACAAATGCCGCCCAACATCATCATTCATGATTTTTATGTGTTGATCATATAAGAATAGGACGTTGATTTGAGAAATTTTGTGCCACTATGTTCTTGTGCCACTCCGTTAGAAATTTTGAGTTTCACAATATTTTTCATTTCTAGTAACTTACAATGATGCAATTTTTTTATAAATCTTGTGTCTATAGCGACCGCGGTTAGCTAGTAGCCGCATAGTTTTACTCGAACAACAAATAATAACTTTTCATTCGTGTATGCTGCTGTATCAATGATTGAAGTTTTGCGAATAAACAACAACAATAACAACAACGTTATTATGACATCTTACCTGGGTGCAGTCCATCACTATCATCAACCCACGCTTATTATCGTCAGTATGAATCTATCGTTGCTATCGTGTCCTGCGCTGTACGCCACAGCAAGGTGCTGTGGTGTAGTGGTTAAGGCGTTGGACTTCGGGTCCGGAGGATCTAGATTCGAGTTATGGCACTGCAACTACGAAACCATGCGTTACAGACCCTTCAGGCTGTTAAACACGCAAGTGTCGCTAGCTGATAATCATCATCCGGGGTAATTTACTATTCTGGTTGGCGACAGGAATGGCATCCGGCTGTAAAAATCCAGCTCCAATATAACATCTAACCTCCGTTAATATGGACACGGCGTTACTGGCTTGCCTGTAGCGCATAAGAACGAACGTAAAAAACGATGTTGAAAGAACACAGGTTAGACGTTTATATTGAAGCTGGGTTTCCTACCTGAATGCATTCCTCGAGCTCCACCTTATCATTATCATTATCATATCCTCCAACATCACTATCAGTCACATCGCGTGCAATACCCGGATGCAGTCCTCGAGTTCGGCCTCCTCCTCTGGACTCAGCACGGTCTTGACACCGGGCTTGACACCGTGCTGTACGCTCCCGTTAACCCTATCCTTGAGCGTGCTGTATGGGACCCCGTAGCGCTTCGCCGCGCCTCGTATCGTCAGATGGTCGTTGTTGCAGGCGTCCAGCGCCGCCTTCATCGCATCCGGGTTCCACTGCAACCTGAAAACGGCGGCGACAACGGTCAAAATTTAAACCCCATTTTTTTCTTCACGTTTGTTTTGCTTTTAGTAGTCTAAGGACCATGCGTAGCACTAAGACTATAATTATACAGTCCGGTTCTGCGCAAGAGAGCCGCCTTCAATAACTACTCCGAGGAGCTCTGGGCTGCAAGCCAATTCTTTGTTCCCCGGCCTGCAGGGGGTGTTATGGCTGCTTATCTGGCTAATTATCGTTGAATTGATGGAATCGTGCAAAACTTTCACCCGTTTTGCCTGAACAATAAGGTCACACATCTATCAAAATTTACATTTATACTAAGTCATTTGGCAATGACTGGCATGGCAAGATACAACGTCTGCACACCGAAAAATTAAAGAATGATGTGCAAACAGACTCATTTGCAAGAGGGACTGCTTTCGTCTAAACACCGCACTATCACAGTCGCATTTTTCGACCAAGACAAATTACAACAGGCGCGACAAAGTGTAATGTCATACTCACCAATACACAGGAGCGAATAGGCAGCCGCCCGACTCACCTGTGACCAGCCAATCCGCTCACCTGTGTGCGTACTCGCGTTTCTTCGGCTTCTCCCTCGCCGCCTCCGGCTGCACATAGAGCAGCCGGCGGTGGTGCACCGCGCGGCGCTCTTCCACTTCCTCCTCCTCCGATCGATCCCCCACCGAGTCGCTGTCCACGTCGGCGGCCTGGCGCTTCCGAGTCTGGCCATAGGTCTGCGCGATGTGGAGGGAATGACGAAACGCCGGCTGCTGCTTGCCGAGCGACGGAGGTCTTCGCGGCGGCAGCGGGGGAGGCTCCGGCTGGCGTTGATACTGGGGCTGGCGATGTGGCAGGTACTTGGGTCTGAAATTGAAACGTTAACTAAGTTTCTTTTTTTTTTTAGTTTAGGGACCGTGTGTAGCATACAAGGGCAATACAGTCCGGTTCTGTGCTAGAGCGCGGCACAGAACCGCTCCCCCTTCATTAGTCGCGCCTCTTACGACTCGTCCGGGGAGCTCAGAGCTGCAAGCCAATTCTTTGTTCCCCAGGCTGCAGGGGGCAACTTAATTACTGTACGAAATTACAAATTTCTTTGTAGTGATAAACATGCAGCAGAGTTTAAGCAATTAAAGGATTGACCATTCCATACATAAATGTTTTTATCAACTTTTAGAAGTATCATGGGAGCGCAGAACCGAGAAAAAAGAAATACTACAGCAAAAGAAGAAAAACTCAAACGAATTAAAACAAGTATGGCATACTAAATTTCTAAATTTGAAATTTAGTACATCAGTATTTATAGTAGTTAATGCTATATAACGGTATTAACCCTATAAATATTCATACATCCACAGGACATTACTTATTATAAACCACTGCATATTTACTGTATTTAGCCAAAGGAAGGGCCTTTCATCACTAAAATGACAGTTTCTCACTGAAAGCAATCAATCTTGATGGACTTTGTTAAAGAAAAGTAATAGAATATACCGTAATAAGATAAATACCATGCGCTCGTAAATAAATTTCACACCTGGGACTTGTTTGATATCGTTTCGACTTCTGACTCGTCGCCTCCCCGCTCGCCGCCGCAGAATTCACCACGTAATCACAGATTTCGTCAACCCCCTTCTTCGTCGATGAATCAAAATCGGCTACTTCTTCCTCGGCCCCCAGTGCGTCGTATTGCGCCCCCTCCACTGCTTCCGCTCCCTCGACGTCGTAGTATTCCGCAATGTTATTGATGTAAGCCACCTCCTCGCCCTCGAGCTGAGCGTAGATCTCTCCCCCGTCCGGATAGACCTAAAGATGAAATGGTTTTGCATTGGTAAAAACAAATAGAATTTGAGAGGGCCCTCACATACCATACAGGGCGATTAGGCAATGCATTGATAAGACCTTGACGAATTTTACAAACATTATACATGTAGGCTAACACGATACATGAAGATCGTGCGATTCTGGCAGTTTCAAAATCAAGTACTTCAATTCGTCAAGCAAAACATCGGCCAAGGGATCGGTCAAAATACAAAAACGAAAGGGCACACGTATCAACCCGATATAAATGACAAAATTATCCTCAGTAGGCCTAACATCGATTTTGGCAAGTTGGTCTCATTTTCACTTAAACGTTTCCGCAAATAGATCTTTTTTTGGGGGCAGATTGGTTTTCCACAAATCGGCCTGTTTCCAGATATAAGTTCTGCACGCGCCTCTTACTGCGTTGTATATAAGAGAACTCATAAATAGTGCTCTATGCAATAGTTCAATGATCAGATACCTCTTCACCGGCCTCGTTGACGATGATCACCTCCGTCGCCTCCGTTACCTCCTGATCGTCTACCCCCGGCTGCATAGCCACCACAACTTTTCCCCCAGCACTGGCCCTCAAGGAGTCAGCCGGCATGACACGCAGGATGAAAGAACCCTGCTGCGGGTCAGACGTAACACCCGGGTCATGCTGCTGCTTGCGTCGTATCAGAATAGACATCGCCGCCGGATTTAGGCGAAAAGTTGACCAGGGCGAAAATGGCGGAAGTAATGCGCCCAAGTGCGTCCAATTTCGCCCACAAATGGCGGATGTCTCGTAAAAATCTCGCAAATATTTCAAAACTGCTTCTTTTTTTTCAAGAGATTCGTCAATAGAAAACCCCTATTTTGCACTTCCACAATCCGACTTACGGAACATCACTTTTAATGAATGCCACCTCTGGAGCATCAGCTAAACATCCACCTTAGCTACATGATGAATTCAATAGCATGGTAGCAAACATCAACAAAATTTATCATGTTTTTGCTGTTTTGTTGCAGTTACCTATACGTAAACATTGTTTTTAAGTTTTGCGAACATCCAATCTATTTCAGAAATTGTTTATGATTTTCACAAATCCCGTCACATTCTTTTCAACAATTCTGCGCATGTTTCGCAATATGCGATCACAGAACGTAGTCGCTATTTATTGCACGTTACAGTACAGCGATGCTTGCAAAGTGAAGACAGAATTTTAATAAATTTAAAAGAAACTACTTCAACGGTGCAAACATGCAATGTAAGCCACACACACACAAAACAGTAGCCATTGAAGAATGATATTACGTTGAATAGCTCATGATCAAGTACAAGTCATGAACGCGATACTTGCTCATTCAGTTTTTTTTTCTCTCGTCATTACTCTATCACATTGTTAAATTTAAGGCAGAAGGCAATTCGCTCGTCTACAAAAATCAATCCGTCGACTTACGAAGCACATAACGTGATGAACACGCTAAAACAATTAGGTCGTTCATGTGATATCTCTCAGGGCATATCTCATTCAAAGTCATATCTCTCACTTGTCGGCATATAAGAACGCTTGGAACTAACAAGACATACTCATTAATAGCAGTACAGAGTAGGCTTCTATTTCAAACAGCGAACGTAGAAAAGACAAGAAATGCTAATATTCTTCGGGTTAAAGGCTTAAAGTCAACAGTTGGCAGGGATGATTACAGACAAGGTTAAAACAATTGGAGACGACATAAGAGAAAGCGAAAGCGTCTCCATAATTTATTCATCTGCCCCAACGTAATAATAAACATAAATGTCAATTTTCAAATTAGGCACGACAATCAAATCTATGATCAATCTGCGCGGACTGAACACTGACATTTTGTTGTCATGCTGTGTAAATATGCTTAATGTTAATAAAAAAAATATAAAAAACAAAACAAAAAAGACACGATAATAATAACGAATTATTAATAAGAAGCGCGTCGACCCATGAAAAAGCATCTACTACCTCATTCGTTACTATAGCCGACAATTTTTTTTGAGGGGGGGACTAATTGCGTTAGTGTTACAAAATATAAAACAAACCAATTATTGCTAAAAAAATGTCGATTAATACTAACGCTCATCGAGTTCATTGAAAGATTGAATCAAAAGAGTTTTCATGTCAGTGATTCTAACCCAAATGCTTATATCAGCACACAGCATACATCGACTAAAATTACTAACCATCATTTTCCATCAGCTAACAACGCGGACAAACTAGCAAAGTTCATTATTGTCAGTTAAGATGCGTTCTCGAGAGTAAAACTGACGTAGGTTAACGGAGTTAAGTCAAGCAAACATAACATCTCTGAAGGCAAAGTTGGCATCTGTTGAGATTTTCTGAACATCCACTCAAGCATCAAGTACATATCTGCTCATCAGCCAAACATCAAGAACTTACTTCTCTGCAAAAAAACAGAATGCACAGCCAAGATTTAAGTTTAGCTCTGATAGAACACTCGTAGCATTACACCACTTCCTCTAAAACAGGCGTTTTGCAACTTCTTGGACTTTCAAAACTGCGTACGCCTACCCTAACCACAATCTATTTTTATCTTAGACCCGCCTGCTTCAAATTAAGTATAAATATAATTTGCATCATATCATCGTTTTTGGCGCACTACGCCTGCTAAACTTAACCCTGAAAGAACCCTTACGCCTGCTAAGCTTAACCCTGAAAGAACCCTTACGCCTGCTAAACTTAACCCTGGAAGAACCCTTACGCCTGCTAAGCTTAACCCTGGAAGAACCCTTACGCCTGCTAAACTTAACCCTGGAAGAACCCTTACGCCTGCTAAGCCTAACTCTGACAGCACCTATCACAAGTCGACAACAGCCTACGCAGCAGAGCTCAGGGCCTCGGCGCATCCCTCAACGCAAAGTTGACGTCGTCCTGACTGATGTTGAGTCTGATTCGCTGCATCAGGTCCGTTCGTCCGCCCTCAGACAGCAGCAGTCGGTAGCTGCTCAACTTCGAGCAAATCGCCGACACTTGCGACACAGTCGGCGGCGCCAGGCCTGCCAATGAAATAAAACCCGCCTGTCACGGTCAATATCCGTAGAAAACGTAACAACACGGAGAAAATTAGTAAAATGTTAAACCGATTATCAGAGTAAAATTTTTTATTGATATAACACGCGTAGCATTACGACTGCTGCTTTTAAAACAAGCGCAGCACAACTGCTCATAATAAATCAAGATTGAGCAATGACGTAACTTATCGGTTCATTAATCGTTTAAATTAGTGTATTCTTTAGCGCGTCCCTGTATTGGTTCAAATTGATCTAACAACTCTACATAACAACTACCTAAAGTACTACGTCACTGATAATAAGCAACTAATACATATATTATGACGATCAAAGAATTAACGCTGAACCGTTTGATTGAATAGTTAACGAGATACTCAAAATTTATAATTAAAATCATAACTTATTTCTAAATTTAATCAAATCGCAAAGCGCTCAAAATTGTTCAACCAAATAAATGATGAATACTATCCAAAAGATAATCAATTAATAAACTGAAAGTTGGTAGAGTAGCGGGTTACCTTCGAAGCGACAGAGGGAGACGTGCTGTTTGTAGACGTGGTTAAAGACAGCCTCCTCCAGCCCAGTACGCTGGAATTCTGCGATCACGGAACGAAGGAACAGCTTCTCGTGCTGCGACGCGTTCCTGCCCAACCAATAAAATCACGATAATCAAAGAGAACAATCGCAAAATGTGTCAAATTAATTATGATTTTATTCATTGAAGAATGAAATTTCTCGCTTCGCAATTTTATTCTTTGATGCTGTGATGCGTTACAGGCCCTTCAGCAGTCGCTAGGTGCTAACCCCGTGCCAGATACGATTTATTTGAGTGGAGTCAGGCAAGGCATCCGGCCATAATTAAACCCAGGTGGAACTGGCTGGAAACAAGCTCCAGTAGTCCTTACCAGGGCGCAAACGTCTATACCCTTGTAAAAACATGGATATCAATAGAATAGACGACAAAGAGGGCAACTAATAATGCTTAATACATTTCATACTTGGCTTTTTATAAAAAAAAGATATCGTTCATTCTTCTACGAAATTCAATTTTTACAATAGAACAATAGATGAATCTATATTTTCAAAAAAGAAAATAGGCACGGATGCTAAATACAATACAAAACGAACCTGATTGCGACTGTTTTAGGCGCAGAGTACATTTCTTTCAGCGCCGCGTCGACTTGTGTCATCGTGACGAGCCCGTCGGTGCCAGCGTCCTTGGTGTCATCGGCTGGTGTCACGACAAGCTCGGTGGCACGGCGACATATGTCCAGCGCTCGCCGTGCGTCACCGGACAGCGACGCCACCTGGGAAAGAAGAAAAGAAAAATATAAAAATAAGTAATAAGAATAAAAACTTCGGGCAAAAAAACCCAGCCTGGCACAAAAAACTTTTGGCAAAATTCTTGTTTGACCCAGCTTCAGAAGTGTCACCTGCGTCAATACAGACTTGCATCAGAATAGATCTCAAATGATGATCGTAATTTCTTTCAATATTATACTGAACCTAGATTGAGCCGTATACCTTTCTGGCGACCAGCTGGACGGCGTCCTCGTCAAAGACTCTGAAGCCCTTGATGCGAGAGAGGACAATCTCCTGCAGCTGCTTGTGGGTGTACGGCTGAAAGGTCATCCTCGTCAGGCCCTGCAGCATGCACGTCATACATTGGCTGATTAGTTGACAGAATATTATGCATTTGTCCCTAGCTGAAAGATAATCCTGGTCAGGCCCTGCAGCATGCCGGTGTTAAATGTGGTGTACATCTGATTCGTTGACAGGGTTTTATGTGTTTGTCCCTAGCTGAAAGATCATCCCATTCAAAACACTGGCAATGACAGTCGCGCAGCTCGACTCCGTATGCATATGAGATTCAGTAGCAATACAATGTCGCGCTGAAAAACCTGAATTTAGTGCAAAATGTAGTCCATATGACATAAAAGACAATAGCTATGCATTGGCTTCAAACAATCTGAAACAGAATCCAAAGCGCTAAAACAATAACAAATACAGAAGAATATATCACACAAAAAAGGAAAAAGAAGGCTACTGCGGTATATCAAATAAAACAACAAAGAAGAACTTGGGCTATGATTCAAAAGAAAAGAGAAAAGAAAGGCGCTCACAAGTCGACTGGCGACGCGGGATATCATCAGTCGCTCGGGCAGGTCCATCGTGTTGGCGATGGCGAGAACAACGAGCTTAGAGTCGCGCCTCGTCGGCCAATCAAACACGTTGTACATGACGGTCTGCTTCCTCGTCCACAGCAGATCCAGCTAGGGACAGACACATCACCAACCAATCAAACACGTTGTACATGACAATCTGTTTCCTTGTCCACAGCAGATCCAGCTAGGGACAGACACATCACCGACCAATCAAATACATTGTACATGACGGTCTGCTTCATCATCCAAAGCAGATCCAGCTAGGGACAGACACATCACCGACCAGTCAAATACATTGTACATGACGGTCTGCTTCATCATCCAAAGCAGATCCAACTAGGGACAGACACATCACCGACCAATCAAACTCGTTGCACAACACAGTTTGCTTTCTCATCCACAGCAGATCCAGCTAGGGACAGACACAGAAAACATCACCGACCAATCAGAGTGCTAGCTGCATTTGAATCAAGCATTCTTCCAACTTCTATCAAAGAAATACATAAAATCAATTGATCAAATGTGTTTTTAAAAATCACAAAAGAAAAAAGAAGAAGATTATAACATCACCAAAAGTAAGCAACTAAATTTTTGAAACCATTTTCAAAAATGCAAAATTATGTCAATTAAAACGAATGCTACAAATGCCATCAAAACCACTTCACTGGACAGCAGCAAAAATAGACTTAAACAATACTATTAATCGTAACCACTTGTAATTACATTTAAAAATTATTATTTATGTAAGTGAAGGAACCTCATCGACCAATAGCAGAACGGATTCCCTGCGCGGGTCGGGTGTGCTGAAACGTTTGTCCAGCAGCGACGCAGCGTGATCAGAGGTCACCTTCTGACCCGTCAGTTGCTGCAAGAAAACCGATGATCAATCAAGCTGTCAAAAGTAGGTCACAGCAAATAAACAACAATCAAAGTAGGTATGTTCAGAATTAGGATGTTTGTAGCTTTATAATACCACGACGCATGATTTAAGTCAAGCACGAATACGACTTATAATAGCAGAGCATCCCTTTTCATTCCTAACATTTTTCTAATTTTTATGACAAAAGCTGAGCATCATCAGTAAATTATACATTTTAATTTTTACATATACATCATTAATAAACTCTACAAGCTAAGTACGCATACCGCACAAGTTGAATAATGCAGTATAAGTTCCCTATAAATCGTCTTCAATTTGATGCTCCAAAGAAAAACCAAAAATTAATTACTTGTAAAATCGAAAAGTAATCATAGTTTTTCACAGCGCTCTCCATGATGACCACAGCTAAAAAACCTAAAAATCTTTAAAAGAACTTCAATAGATTTGTGTTGCACTTAACGGTACGCGCGCAAGGCTCTTCAACTACTAGAACCAACTCTTTTCTTCAAACGTGAGATTTTTAAAATTCAACTATTAGACGATACCGCTACGTAACGCAAAGCCACGTACGCGCAGAATCTCCACGTGAGCCTGATGGGGGTCGGTGAGCTTCATGCCGTTAATCTCTATGAACTTGAAGGGGCAAAGGTCGCCGGACTCGACCTCCTCGATCAGATAGGAGAGAACCTGGCGGAAAGTCGCCGTCTTACCGGTCCCTGGCACTCCGGAGATGTACATGCACCTGCGACAACGGAAACTGTGTAAAGCAGCAAACAAAATATAAAATAGAAGCGAGGCTATACACAAGATATAAAAAGAAAACAAACAAAAAACCACAAGATCGCATGACTATTAGAAGTTGCATATATAGCGAGTTTCTTGCATCAATGACATAGCTACTGTAATCTGAAAACGAAACATAAATTTCGCTATAGAGTGCCGCACGTTTATTTCCACACAATCAGAAGTCCTCGCAATATCTGCAATTGTAAAATTCAAATTACCGATCTATTTTCTTTTATTTTAGAATTGCGTATTACTTTTCTTATATCATTTCTATCTTCACTGTAAACTTTTCTTTCCTTTTATTCTCATTTTCACAAATGAAATTACGCTTTCGACTAAGCGCGTGCAGAACATGACCACTTTTCCTGACGACTTTCCTATACTTGGACATCATATTTTAAATGAATAACCAAGATGGTACTATTTTCAAGTCATTTGCATTATTCTGCTGCCATAATGCAGCAAAACCACCAAGGGTCACCCGAAAAGTAACAACCGACAGGGTCGAGAGCCCACCCGCTGGTTCCGTCGGCCAGTTTTCCTCGCACGTACTGGTAGATATCTGCAAACTCGTCCTCGCGACACGGCAGCGACTCGGGCACTGCCGAGATGTGCAGCCTGGAAATAAATGCAACTTAAGATCAAATATCTCCAACTTACCTGTAACACCTATAGCTGTAGGGCTGGTTTCTCTAGCGCTGATTTAATGATGGTTCAGGATTTAATCCACCTTTTTGCATAGGCTAAATCCTGAACCACCCTTAAATCCGTGTTGGAGAAACCAGCCCCTAATGTACCTGCATTTAGGAAACGATTGGATCCATAATTCAAACATTACAAATGAATCATAACCTACTCCAACCCTCTATTGACCTAGTAGAAAATATAGCAAACAATCAAAAATCAATAAAACGAACTCCAAAATTGATACTTCGCCAAATATCAAATACATAAAATATAAAAATTTAAGGAGAATATTCAATATCTCTGAAAACAAGAACCATTAAGTCATTTCATACAATTTTTTGAACAGGAAGAGAACAAGAAACGACCTGAAGCGAACTTGCTCCAGAGCAGATGCCGAACTCAGAGCGACTTTCTCACCCCCCCTACAAGGCAAGGAGGGTGTGCGAGGGGTCCGGGGCGTGATCAATCGCCCCGGAGTCTTGGGAGTCGATGGTATTAACTTCAGCCCCCTCGCCTGCGACAAAATATGGCAAAATAGAATACATGTAATTTATGCTTTGTTTGTGCATCTGTTTTACGATACTTCAGCCGCGAGCCACGATACAAAGGATTTTAAGAATATCTATTAAAATCTATTACTTCTAAAAATTACTCTAGATATGATTACAATTTCACAAGCATACATTTAAGCAAATATTACATTTACAAATAAAATACTGTACAATAGCGGTTTCAGAAAACATACGCACTCGCAAAAAAGTTTTATCAAACGCTGTCAAATACCAACTAGCTGAAAAACAAACACGCTAAAATACAAATACCGGTAGATTAAATACACACAACTTAAAAAAAATATTAATCATCCTGTTTAAAGTATATGAATCATACAATGAACTGCAACAAACTCGGTTTCAGTCAGCACCCAAACAGAAAAGTTTTAAAAGAAACACATCACCTTGTTCGCGCTCTTAGTAGACTCTTTTCTTCTACCACCCTTCTTGCTCTGATGTTTCTTCCCAACAGCCTCCTCCACCTCAACACTCTCCTCGCTGCTTGAATCAGACGACGACTCTGATGAACTTAAACTCTGTTGATTCTTATAATCCTCATCTCTTCTCTCATCGTCATCATCATCTTCATCATCGCTGAACTGATATCTGGGGGTTGCCCTGCGTGCCCTGGTGGAAGCCCTCGAGCCCCCTGGGGTCCTCAAGCCTCCCGAGATCCTAGAACCATCCGGGGTCTTTGCGTCCTCCACAGGATTGCCATCCATCCTGTCACGTGTCCTGCTGCCTACAGGAGTCCCGGATTGAACCCGGATTCTGGAAGAACTTTTGGGGGTATTGGGACTCTTCGTGCTACTAGAGAGGGTGCTTTCACGAAGGGCCTTGTAATCTTTACGTAAAGTTTTATCGTTGGCAACTGATTTGTCGTTCTTTGGGGTGTCGTCTCTCTGAAGTTCTGAGATTTGATTGAATTTGGATGTAACAGGGCGCCGACGGGGCGATTTGGACATGAAAATGGGTTGGAGGGGCAATTCGGATGCGAAATTGAGCTTGCGAGGTGATTTTCTGAGAATTAGGACTTCCTCTTCCTGACAATAAACAGAGCAAAAATTGAAGTACCAATCTATTACAGCGGTCGCTATCATTTTGATATTGACTCGAGGACATTGAGCCCAAGATCCGGCGGCGGAGGCCGGCCTTGTTTGGGCATGTGGCCCGGATGAACCCGGGCGTCCAGGCTCATGACGCTCTGCGACTGGCGCTCAACCTGGAGGCGCCTTCGAGGTCGGCCAAGGACGACGTGGGCTGAGCAATTAAGGAGGGACCTGGGGGGCAAGAGTCTGGTGGAGAGGCTGAGGATAGCGATGGACAGGGATGGTTGGCGTGCGTTCGCCACGAGCCGTTGCTGCTCAATCGAATAAGGAGGAGGAGGAGGTATCATTTTGATGTCAAACTCTATTTTCATTCAACCGCGCTTCAAGCCGCAGAAATTACATCCTGACTCACAATGTTATACACTGCACAATGTTATACACTGCACAATGTTATACACTGCACAATGTTATACACTGCACAATGTTATACACTGCACTCGTCCAAGTTTTGATCAAATGACCCAAAGCGCTGTAATTATTGTTCAAGAAACAACGTGTAATAAAATATTGCGTCTTCATTTCCACAAAATAGATTGCACTTACTATAAGTATATACTCTCAAATCAATATCGATATATGCAATTAAAAAAAAATGTAAGCGACATTTGCTAATAAATTCTGGCAATCAAAAGTTCTTAGACAACCTGAATGGGCAGAAGCGATTTCCGAGCGGCCTGCGCTATAATGGACGATCGTCTTCCCTTCCCCTCGGACCTTGATTCATCTGCCTTCCCACCCTCAGTGCTATCAGCGTACAGCTTCTTCCTAGCACCAGACCGTCGTGGGGGTGGCGTTTCCCCTTCCTCCTCCTTGCTCATTTGTTTCTCGTTACTCCCACTGTCGTCCGTTTCGATTGTTTCAATTATTTTTTTTCTCGTGCTTTCAGATGCTGGGGTTTTTCTACGGCCTGCTGATTTCGGTGTAGTTTTTGGCGTCCCGGCAGATTCGGCTGCCGCTTTCGAGCCCTTCTTCGCAGATTTCTTTTCTGACCCAGACTTCTTCAACGAGCTCGCTGGATTCGGCGCGGCATCGATCACCACAGTGAACGCCTTACCATCGTCTGTGCACTCCATCGCGAGAGAAACGGGAGGCGTGATTGGCTCACAGTCCGAACCAATCACAGGTGGAGGAGGAGAAGAAATGTTATCAGTCAGTTCCCGTAGGACCTCGTTGCCTTGGAAACAAACGTCTCGGGCAAGCTTAAGTCTCTTTGACACACTGGCCGTCACGCCATCCGAGCGACTTGGACAGGACGACACTGTTTCTTGTTCTTTTTCTTGTTCTTTTTCGTTGTCAAAAGGGCTCGCCATACGCTTTCTTGACAACAAAACAGTCCCTGCAACCAGCATCTCAATGGGAATGAGTGACTTTGTTGCAGCAGCGAAAGATATTAGGGACCGACCACAGGCCGGGCTCCTCGGCCCGTGGTCCAGGAGCCTAGGAGTGATTTTGACTGGCGTCGCGAGAAAGCCTTTTGATTGGTCGATTTCATTGTTGCGTTTAGGTATGGTGTTTGCACTAAGTTTATCGATGTCGGAAGCGCTAGCCGACGCCCTGGGAGACCTTATTTGATTTAGTTTGACAAAGGGTCGCAGCCGGGTGAGGGAGCTGCAGTGGGAAGCGCTAGGGGAGGGAGGGACAGATATTGAGGGTGTTGTATCGGACTTGAAGCGAGTGAACGTCAGTTTGAGCCCTCCGCTGTTGGACACACGCCTACAAGGAGAATCGCGCTTTGACAATTAGCGAAAGAAATACATTTATTTCTGGCATTACATAGATCCATAAATTTGTCAGATATTGGAAGAGCTCACCAAGCTTAGTAACTTGGAATGTATCATCAATAAAATGTCAGTCAATTGTAACAAAACGTGTACATCATCGTGTGTACATCATTCTCGTGTACATCATCGTGTTAAATATCATCACCTCGTGCCTTACATATCGCGATTAGAACTGTTGCTTAATCAAATTCACTTTCAAACAATTATAAAACAATGTAACTGGCAATACTGGCAGTAAATTTCAAAAAACGTACGAACTTTTGCAAAAAGTTACAAAAAGAGAGCTTGCTCTCTGTCGAAGACACCATGAACTTCTTGTCTAAAGACAGCAAGAAAAGTAATCACAAAAAATTTAAAACCTGGGCATCAGGTGTTCATGCATGCATTCTGAATGCATGACATTGCACGCGTTCAATGAAATAAAAATTAATAATAAGAAAAAGTCACCTGTTGCTAGGTCCGCTGCGATTGCTGTCACCACTGGCGTAGCTCTTTGTGTCATCATCATCTTCATCATCATCAGCTACTGCTCCAACATCATTATCATTATTCAACAGCAGACCGGCGACCTGATGAGAGTTGTAGCTGTGCCTGACGCCGGGCGACAAAACTTGGTCTGAACAGATAGCAACAAAAAGGATTATAAATCCTGTGAACAAATAACATAGTGAAATACGATAATGGTCCATCAATTCGATATAAGTGCGTAAACAATTATTTATTTATTTATATTTTTTTATTTGAAGCCGATTCAGGACTAAATATATAACATTTCCAATTGTAGAAGTATCGCAACAATAGGCTGCATTGGTTGTTGCAAGGTGTTGTTAAATTGATTATTTCAAGTTTTATATATTTACGTCTATTTTCTGTATTGCGATCTTTTGTGCCAATTTTCTTTTTTTGCAATTTGTCACAATCCTCAATTCAATTATCCTTTAATGGATACAAATATATTAAAAACAAACGTCAAGCTTTAGTTTAACACTTGTGGATCTTGAATACTTTATCCATATCCATGTTATACATTAAACACCATTTGATACATTTCAAAAAACCATTAAAAGATTCATTTTTCACACCGTTCTTTGGCGACAAAGATTTCTCAAAAGGCATCGTTGCCTCTTTTTCAATTGTCGTCGCTGCACCGTTCAGCCCTTTCATCGGACTCGACAGTCGAGCGGCGACATCAGGGGGAAGCGGAACAAAATGGCTGCCGTCGAAGGCTCGTCGAACAAAGAACTCATCCAAGGACAGAGTATCGATGTCCTCCTCAGAACAGTTCATATCCAGCAGCTGTACCTGGGAGAAGTAGTGACCAAGCGAACAATTAAGACGTATCTTTTTAAAATTAAGCCTGCAACTTCAGCAAGTTTTATCATATCAAATAAATATTTATATATCTTCATATTATTCATATTATATATGAATATATTTTCAGAACGTACTAGCCACAAAATTACAAAACTCGAATATACTGTAGCAAATAAAGAAAAACATTAGTTCAAATATTGAATGTAATTGTTTAATATGAGATATATCATCGATAAGATCACGGAACTAAGTTAACAATCACCTAGTATAACTATGATATTAAACGGTAACAATTAAAAAATTTAAAGATATCTAAAACATTCAGCTTACAGCGCTATATTCGCAAATTTCTCTCATACAATATACTTCTTCAAAATTGACAATCATCATCAAAACCAGCCACAAGCTCTTCCACGACCATCGTACAATATAGAGCATATAGAGACAACGACGAACGTGTTGACTTCGGTCATGTTACGGCTCTCTAAAAGTTGTTCAAAAATTTATTATCGTGTTGTACAAGCAAAATACTTACCCTTATAACATCGACGATAGTTCCAAGATCAATCTCTGTCTCCTGGTATTCCTTGACGTTGAGAAAGATTTCTCGATCCAAAGTCACGCTTCTCCGTAGAGAACGAGGCAGCTCACATACACGAGAGTACCAGGAGACCTTTCCAAGAAAGTTTCTTCCATCGTCGTTTCCTGCAAAAATATGCAACACCAGTTTTAGCATGAACATTTAACATGATTTTTTTTTGTACAGTCCAGTTCTGTGCAAGGAACAACCGCACAGAATGGCTCCCCCTGTTTTAATCACCTTTTACGACTCGCCCGAGAAGCTCTGGGCTGCAAGCTAATTCTTTGATCCCTGGCCTGCAAGGGACTCAAGAATGATTAGAAGCAAAAACAATAGCAATACAACCGTAACACAAACACAACTTATCGGATTGCTAGGAAAAGACTCAAATATTTATAGGCAAAAATATTTTTTAGACCGATGTCATCATGCAGTCTATAATTTTCACAAATACTAACATAAGCAATGGTACCATCAGAAGCACAAAATATTTGTATTAATTTCAACTTGCCAAAGGCTATTTTTCAAAACTCTCATTACGGAAATGATGACAGGAATGCAAATTGTACCGGGGAGAGTCCGATTCGTCTAGAGACAAATCGTCTAAAACCAAATAGTCTAAAATAAATCATCCACAGAGCCCGTTTCGTCGAAGTTTCATATTGATGCATGGCATCCGAATCGTCAATGTTGAATCGTCTAGAATTTCGCAGAACCAAATCGTCAACATGTAGATAATACAAAGGACCCGTTTCGTCTAAACTAGTTTTAGAATTACTTGGCGCCAGAATGATGACCGTTTCACAGAACATCTTGAGGGACGAATTATTTTCCAAGGTGCACTTAATTATGTACTTCTATCATAGGCCTTATTAACTCGATATCCTAGTCAACTGTCCAAACTTCAAAATTCTAGAAGATTAGGCTGTTAATTGCTGAACACAATGGCTGAATGAACTGACATAACAGGCATTAATTCTGTGTATTACACAGGACTGGACTTGCTCAATTGCCAAATTATAAGCCTCCTAGTTGGGTCAATAATTTTTGGCCACCCTGTATGTAGCAGGCCCATCACCAGCTATGTTACAAGTAGACAAAACGGCCCTTCTCATTAGACGATTCGGTCCCAACATCTGTAGACAAATCGGTTTAGACGAATCGGCCCTAAACTTGCGTTAGATCGACCCTTCTCACTAGACTATTTGGTCTTAAACGCTGTTAGACGAATCGGGCCAACACCAATGTACCATGCTGTATCGCTGTCTGCAATACTCTGCATGCCCTTTCATCTCACAAAATAAATTTTTAAAAGCTGCCATACACCGATACCAAAGCAGTGTATACCTGCTGCTTTGGCGGGTGCAGGATTTTATCACTAGCGCACGAATATTCAGCATCTATTAAAATCTCTTGAAGTCCTACGTCCGCGTCTCTCACCGATATCAAAGAGTTCCATAATCTCCGCAATGTAGGCGATGTTGCGATTTTGCGCATCGTCGCTGTTGCCAACGAGCACAAAGTCGCCGACTGACACGCTGACGTCACCAACCCGACACGCGCTGCACCGACGCGCAACAGTAACTACTGATCAACCGACTCAGTCACAACATCGCCGCAGCCAATCAAGTAATTCTTCCTGTAACCTGACTCCGCCCACCCAAGATTAGCGCAGGCCTACTCAATCCACTAACTGACTATGACTAATTAAATTGCTCGATGATTGATCCAGAACTAGTCACTTGATGCACCAATCAAGGTGCATGTAACAATGAGATTAATAATAAAACATGTTACATCAGATTGTGGGCGTAGCGAGGGAGATAGCACAGGTGCAGACACGATCTCAAATGCCTGTCACGTCATTCTGGCATTGGGTCAATTACATACGCACAGAATATGTGTCAATGTTGAATGAACACACCTACTCAGAAATTTTCAAATGGATCTAGTCCGTGGGCCTGCATCATCAAGCCGATGCCTATAAACTCTATGAATAATTAGGCTATACTTATAGCTTTAACACAGGTCTACTGCAGCAGAACATCATTGCAGAATGTATTGTAGTTACAAATATGAGAATGTAATATTTAGATGCCTAGTCGTCGCCTATCAATCCAACAGCTTCCATCAACTACAGCAGCCCCATAGCGTGACCATTTTCCGTGGGTGGGGCAAGAATTTTAACAGGGGGGGGACAGGCATTTTAGAACAGGGGGGGGGGGACAAACAGCATAGGCTAATGTTCACTTTTCTCAGAGCAGGGGGGGCTAAGGCCTCCAACAGAGAAGCAGTATCCCCCTGCCCCCCCCCCACGCTACGGGCCTGAACTACAGACGGTACTAACTTGTAACTCTGATGCTTGGATCGGCGACTTGACTTCTTGCTATCTCCCAACCACTCCATTTTTTTCTTCGCCCTCCAGTGTTTCTCCTCGTTGAAGTGACTGTGACGTCCCATAGCTTGCGTTAGCACGATGCAACCGAAGGGCCCCTCACAGATTAGTCCTGTGAAATGTACAAATCAAGAATTAACTAGATTCTAGATTAGGTTTAAATTTTAATTAATGTCACTTATTCATATATTTCCCCAAAATTTAGAAAAATATAAATTCTCCCGCAATGACAATGTGACCAGGTACGTTTTTGACAAATTATTCGAGTCAAATTATTTTTATTTTTATAGGTTTTTTAGCTTATTTTTATGAGCAACACGATCCACTCTATCGTCAACACGATTTTGTCAAAATTTTAATTGTCAGTATCTTAATACTACTGAATTTAGCTCAAAGCTAGACTTAAACCCTGAATCTATCACCTAGCTCAGCTCTAGATGGTACCTACCCAACTGAGCTATTGACAAGTTTTAAATTGGCCTAATGAAAAAAAAAGAGAAGTTTACAAATTTATAAAATAGAATTAAAATCTACCACCTAACGTAACGGAATAAGAATAACTCAAATTTATCAGTGGACATGTATTTCAACACAGTAGGCCCTGGTATTACTCCAGAACTGACTGAAATGATATCAACAAAAGTCGAGCGAGTCATAGCAATTTGGAAAGAACATTAAAGTACGAAAAACACAGTGCGGCAGATAACCAAACGACGCAATTCACAGTACAAGAAAATATCTGTCTAATATTTCTGCATTACAGAAACCTTCATCTAATGAATTACAAAAGCACTAGGCAGTCATTGATGAAGCACTTAAATGTCATGTATAATGTCAAACACTTCAGCATCATGTAATGTCTAACTTCATGCAGAGTACCGTAACTCCTTACAAAGAGCTCATTTGCAGGGTAAAGTTAGCCATGCAATAACATGCGTAGCATTACGCCTGCTCCTTCTAAAACCGGCGTAGTGGCGCTTAAAAAGAACGCAAGCCTACATCACAGCAGCAGATTTTCACGCGTAAATCTATGCCTACCGTTTCATACCAGGCGCGCAATTTTTATCCAACCATTATTTTTGACACACAGCGCCTTCTAGACCTAACCTTGTCGGTGACCGTAATGCATGCAGATCAGTATTATGCCAACCAATCAGCTGCGTGCACCAGCTTTGTGTGAAAATCACCTAAAAGAAAAACGAGAGTAACACGATTGTAACTAGTCTAAGAAGCTATTTTATAAACGCAAATAGGTCGACCATTAAACTTTAAAATGTTCACCCATTCAACTGCATTACAGCAGAACAAATAGCAATCGGTTTGATCTTCTGCACGCGACTTTGTCCCACCCAACAACTACAACCACACGAGTCGTTCAATGTATGAAAAGAAGTTTCCAATTGCACTCAAGTCCCAAAGCAGCCAATCAAACGCTTAGCAACCGATTTTATAGCAAGATACCATGCAATAGAAACTACCTTCAGAATACAACGCAACAGATCACACTCATGCAAAGCGCTAATGAAGTCCAAGCCTACCAATAGATACACCTCAGAGTCAGAAGCAAACAATACAAAATGGCGTCCACCAAGTACAGTCACTAGTAGTTTTTGAAAAACAAGTCATTCAAATATGACCATCAAACAAAGCAATTTCTTCGATCAGAACCCTCCAATCGGAACTCTCCGATGCCGACGCCATTTAGGATTGTTATCAAATGAATGGCACAATGAACTGTAAGGCTGTTCTATCTACAGCCATGTCAACTATTCACCTGAAAGTATTTCTTCCCAGCAAACAAAACATCGAAGCTGATTGAAATGAAACTCAGATTAAAAGAACATCACTATCGGAGTAAGCACGACTAGGAGCTACGCACTTCTGATAACACTGGGTCATTTCAAGTCCACGGTGTTACGATTGAGTTAGAGTTAACGTTTCACAAGTTAGATTCACATTCATATTCACATTTTTGCCGTTTTCTGTCTGCTCTGACATTATAATGTTATTCCGAATGTGAATATGAATCGAACTTGTAAGACACTAACTCAACTCTAACCAAGGGGGGTCACTACATTCTGTATATTGAGGCATGTATAAAGATAACGGGGGCGGGGCTTGGCCCGCGGGCCAAACTAATTACCAACTGTCAACAATTGATCGACAGGGTCATGACCTTTTCATATCCAATCACAATAACTAACAACGATTAAATCAACTTTCTTTTGTGGTAAATGATCCTTCTTTTTGCAGAATTGTGCAGCTAATGCATGTGCATTCTAGGCTTGTAGTTCTGTGACTGCAACTCAATCGTAACACTGTGGACTTGAAATGACCCAATGGCATTCAAATAACTCTGACACTCTTGACACAACCATAGCTAAAGTGATTAGTAATCAACAGGGGAATAATTGAGGATCACAACATAACCATATTCTCACAGTTATTGACTGTCATTCTGGTTACATTTTATTACTATAATTACGTAATCACACGGGCAGATTTTTTTCCGCTACACGGTACATTGTTCATAAATGCCCTGCGTAACTCCTAGTTGTCTTATCTGTATCGCAGTAGTAGTGTTTCCAGAAAACGAGTAGTAGCCAAAGTCTTTGTGGAAGTAAAAACGCTTCCAGAACGTCTTATATCTAGTGTTCCTCTAAACTCTAAGCGTCGTCCTTTTTCGCCGGAGGCGCGGCGTCGTCTTCGGCAGCTGTTCGCTTTCGCTTGATGCCTCGCCCGCGCTCCACTGCAACGCAGTTGCACAACAGTTTAAATAAACAAGGTTAAGTCCAGCCACAAAAAACAGGCGTAGTGCAACTGCTCAGCTTGTGAAAATGGCCTACACCTATATAGGAATGCTACATGTACCCGTTTCAAAACATACATTTGCATTTAACCATCATTTTGGGCATCTAATGCCTGCTAAAGCTAATGACCACAGCTATATAGTCATTAGCATTGGCAAACAAAACACAAAGCCAACATAAAAAATCTTATTAATTTAATTTATTGACATTCTTATTCATTTAAGAAAAATTCACGCTTAGATTTTAATAATAATAAATTAAATAATTATAATGATCGGCTCAGCTGTACCCGCTGGACTCTTTTCCTTGCCCTCAGCTTCCTCTTCCTCTTCTTCTTCCGCGTCATCGTCTAGCTCCTCCCCCTCGCTGTCGTCCTCCTCGTCTTCGTCCTCATTGGCTCCGTTCGGCTGAAACTCCTCCCCCTCGCTGTCCTCCTACCAACCAAAAATCAGTTACAGATATAACATTGTTGATATATATTTTAGGTAATTAATCAATTAATTAATTAAAAAGGTTAATTTTAGACAACATTGTTTGGACAAATTTTTCATGTCATGTGATCAAAACAAACTAACAACAAAAAGATTTTCACATCATTTTCTCATTTTTGCTATTTATTTAATTTGACAAATATCTAAAATGTTCATTATAAAATTGAATTTATTTTTTATTTTTAATCACAATTTTGATGCATCATCACTATTAAAATCCTGATTAATTGCCAAGACTATAAATTCATAATTATGCAAGCAAGATAGATAAATATCTATTCGTACATCCTCCAAGCCGGACTTCTGTAGATAGCTGAGACCAACTTCTTCTTCTTCTTCTTCCTCATCATCATCATCTTCCTCCCCTTCCTCTGAAAAAATTCAGTTCATGCAACGCACCAATGTTACATGATTACATAAAATGATGCTGATATAAAAAGACGACAAGACAAATTGCTCGATGTATCACGGTATTTCATAAAATAAAATGCGATGAGTGTTGGCAAAGTTCTATCAGCTGATCGAATGAATCGTGAGGTTTGCTAAACTAAAATACTATTTATTACCGCTGGAATATAAAATCTGACAAATTGTCATCAGAGAGGGCATCCCGTCATAAAAAACCAATGTCTGCAGTCCTCACTAGGGGTCTAAACTCGTGTGAAAACTTGATCTTCAACATACATAATAGACAAAAAAGCATGTTAGGTGTGGACAGCAACCAGGCAATACCATTCATTGTAAACGCATGCCAATTTCGCAAAGTACCAGAATATCGCAAAGACTTAATAATCATCTACTACGTAATAATGGGTTTAAAGTCACTTTCCGCTTCCACGCGCGTCTTTTTGGGCCTCGTACCTTCGTCTTCGCTGTCGGATCCATCTTCTTCGTCTTCTTCGTTGTCTTTGTTGAATCCGTCGAGGAAGGGCAGGTTAGGCAGGATGGCAAACACCTTGTCGCGATAGTCGTCTAGCGCGGTCACCTCGCACTCAAACAGCTCGAGATGTTTCAGCTCCGCAAAGTCTTTCTACGATAACAATTCAAATGTTTGTCAGAGGCAGAACATTGTTCAAGTTGGCTACTGTTTGGCACAAGATTGCATAACAACAACTTTTAAGTTGTACTTTTATAGTCTTATATTGGCTTTTTCTTTAGCATTACTACAAGCTCGAAGCATGATCCAGTTTGAAAACTACGCCTCAGTTTCAGATAATACAAAAATGCAAGGATTTACATAAATTTACTAAATTGCCCTAGGAAGCAAAAACTCAATTTATTAGCTAGTATGCAACATGCTTCGCCGCAATTAAGTGGCCCTTAACCATGGAAGCCAAAAATAATGTGTTAAAAGTATAAAATTAACAGCTAATTCTAACTTGCAAGAAAGGCTTGGTGGCGTACCAGTGGTTCGAGAGCTTCGAGGTCCTTGATCTTGTTGGCGCTGAGGTTGAGACGCGTCAGCTTGGGACAACCGGCGAGGAGTCCGAGGCTGCCGCTGAGCTCGTTCCCACTCAAGTCGAGCTGTCGACAACAATAATATCCTACTTTGATACTGCGTGGGGAGGAATCAGTTGCAAGATGATTGAAATTTTTGGAAGGTTGTTCCTTCCAATACATGAAAATTATTTGCTCTAAACTTTTAGCTGTGGGCAACAATATGGCACTCAACTCTCAGCTTAACTGTCGCAACTATTACAATTAATTTTCAAATAAAAGCAATGTAAAACGATATATATTCATCGTTTAGCTAGAAATAGCTCTACCAATAGGTAGCAAGTAACCCAGCTAAGCCAGCTGTGCCATGCTAGTAAAATATGGTACTCACATCCAGTTGTAAGGACTACTTATACTGCTACACTCTTAACATTAGGCCACAGGAATAATATTCTAAGCCAACTGGCAGTTGATTCTATCCAAAAGCAAAAGATAACTGATCACTTTTAATAATTAACTTTTAAGCCAAGATCGTATCTAAACACCTTACGGCCAAAGCAATAAACGCCCGAAAAGATCTTGAAAAAGCAATTAGGCTACAACAACACTAACTGTTTCGTAATAAAGGTACAAAGTCTCGCAACAAAAGCACAACTCAATTTGACGCAGCGAGGCTAAACGAATATTGAATACAATGCAACTTAATCGCTTAATGCAGTGAAAATATACTGACCTTCTGCAGGAGGGGCAGCTTGGGGAACCCTTTGAGTGTCGTCAGTCCAATGCTGCCGAGACTGAGTGACTTGAGATTCTTGAATTCCTCCGTCAGTCCCTCGATCTGCTCCGCCTTGCACTCGTCCAGGCAGAGACGCGTGATCTGCACGTACACACAAGGGGGTGCCAGTTATATTACTGAAATTAGGTGTTATGGCTATGATAGTCACAACTGCATTGGGTAAAGTATACTGTACCGGTATGATAGAACAGAATTCTAGAGCAAAAACTGTTGATAAGATCAAACTGTCACGCGATAAGCACCGCGTCAGTACCATAAGTAAATGGCAATATTTTTCTTACAATGAATACAAATATTCCCATGCCAATAACACATTACGGTACTGTAACAACTGCATACATAACAAAGTCCCACGGTTATCCTAAACATAGCGCACTGAGATTAAGTTTCGTATTTTGAAGTTAATTTTGAAGAGTTTTACGCATCTCTGAATGGGTTGTGTACAGGAAAACCAGTTCGGTGTAGCTTGTAATTAATTTTTCGAAAGGCTTACAAATCTATCATATCGCTTAACCAACCACAAATCGTAATTCACGCCATTTGATTGATCAGTGTCATATCTAAATCTCGATATTAACACGTGTTCATGGAATTTAATGCATTATCTAACTGCCGGTTCCTAGACTTCGATTTGAAGTGCGATTTTATTTTGCAGTCCGAATTAACCAATGAAAATATATGAAAGAATTATATCG
>JAQIWG010000050.1:0-53572 GCA_034695025.1 Chamaedrilus cognettii | reverse complement strand
TCACCATCTTCAATCGTCATCTAAATCACCATCTTCAATCGTCATCTAAATCACCATCTTCAATCGTCATCTAAATCCCCATCTTCAATCGTCATCTAAATCACCATCTTCAATCGTCATCTAAATCACCATCTTCAATCGTCATCTAAATCACCATCTTCAATCGTCATCTAAATCACCATCTTCAATCGTCATCTAAATCACCATCTTCAATCGTCATCTAAAAACAACAACAAAGCTCTCTCTAAAGAAAAAACTGAAAAATAACAGAACGCTGGACTGAAGATTATTTCCCATTTTCCCCGAACCCCAAGAGACAGTGTGGGTAAGGATGCGTACCTGCCACAGATGTCGCACTGGTAAGGCTGAGGCTGATCGCTGTGTGAGCGCACGTGGACTTTGAGTGCATCGCGCTGCGCAAACGCGCGCCCACACTCGAGGCACACGTGGGGTCGCTCGCCGGTGTGGGTGCGGCGGTGGCGGTGGAGATCCGAGGAGGTCTTGAAACGCTTGTCACACACCGCGCACTTGTACGCCACCAGACCTACACACAAACAGCTTGTGACACACAGCGCACTTGTACGCCACCAGACCTACACACAAACACACACTACTCACTACATACAGCTACCAAGCCTAACACACAAACACACACTACACATACACTGATCATAAGTGAAGATTTAGGGGTTAAAACAAATTAAAAAATCATTCCTACCAAATTTTTACAGCTAAATTTGACAGGTTTCTAGAACAAATACCAACCACGCCCTTTACAATTATTTGAAATCAATTATAGATTGGCTTATTGCCCTAAATCCAAGAATCAAGCAGCATCCACCGATATACTTGAGCAATCGATATTACCGGTATGCTTGAGTTGTCGTTACTACCGGTATATTTGAGCCATGTCGATAACAACACACAAGCAACTGCTAATATGCAATGCAGGTCCATGAATCTGCGTGCCTGGGCAAGATTTACTACCGATATGTTTCAGAAAGTGCTACTACCAATATATCTATGAGCGAGTGTTTGTACCGGTATGCTTGAGCATGTGGTACTTGAGGCTGGCCTTGTCCCTGTAGCGCACGTTGTCACAGAGGGCGCACGTGTATGGCATCACGCCGGTGTGGAAGCGCTGATGTCGATTCAGGTTTGAGTGACAGGTGTATGACTTGGGACACAGCGCGCAGCGGTACAGCCTCTCCCCTGTAGCGACACAGGGCAGAACGCCAGAGTAATGTTAGCACACAGGGCAGAACACCAGAGTAAGATACAGCCCAATATGATAGCAGCATAGGGCCGGATACCAGAGTAATGTCAGTAGCATAGGGCAGAAGATCAGAGTAATATCAGCCATTGAACGAAATTTGTGCAATGTTTTCAATACCTTACCTTAAATAAACTGTACTTTTTCCTACACAGCAATGCCGACTTCTTGTACACTGCACCATTCCGCTATTCTAGCGTGCTACAGTACTTTCTGCCACACAACGAATATGGCATGTGGGCCAACTCAGTGAAGACACTCAATACATTCAATAATTACGCATGAGTACTCCAGGAGAGATCTGGTGAATGTGTGACACACACACTCACTGGTATGTACAGCCGTGTGGATGCGCAGATGCGTCAGATCGCTGAACTCCTTGCCACACACTGGGCACTTGTAGTCCTTCACACCTGGGCAGCCAATCAGCACTTAGCTCTCAAATAATCAGCAACCAATCAGCTGCTAGCTTGCAAAGATCCGACAGCCAGTTAACTGCTAATTATACACCCAACAGGCAATCAGCTGATAACGGGTCATACATCAACACCCAATCAGCTGTTGGCATTCACAAGTCCAGCAGCCAATCATATGATAGCCTGTTATTAATCTATTGGTAAATCAGCTGGCTACAATAATAGAAATACAATATTAAGAATTACATTGTTCCAACTCGTAGCTTGCTCGAGATGGTGCATACCAATATAAGTCATGGACATGGACCAACACAAAAATTAAAACAAGTGATGTAGTTGGCTCTACCGGTGTGGATGCGCCGGTGCCGGGCGAGCGAGCCAGCCGCAGTGAAGGATGAGTGACAGGTGTCACAGACGAAGGCTCCGCCCCCTCCGTGCCTGGACGCGTGGCCTCGCAGCTGGTTGGGGCTTGTGGCACTAAAGGGGCACTCGGGGCAGCCGTACTTCTTCTCTAGTTTCTGCACGGCGACCGGAGGAAAAGAAAAATATTAGGGACTTCGGGCTAACAGCATAAACAGGATACACAAACTACTGGAATAATGTTCTAATATAACAAGCTTCAAAAAATACTAACTTCTGCTACGCAACAATCCCAGATTACGATGTAAAATTTAAAAAAAAACAATGGTCAGTTGTTCGATCGAGTGTCATTTGAATGATCTCAAATCCAAATCATATCCACCAATAATAGCGAGCATCAGTTCCAAGTGTTAATCACAGCAAATGAAAACTTAGGCAAAGAAATTTTGCCAAGTGCTTCTTACCCCGGGGTGTCGATGCCTGCTGCCCCTCCTGGCCCACTGCAGCAGGGCCACGATTGAGTCCCTCCCACCCTCGACCTTCACCTTTACCTCCCCTCCCCCCCCACCCTCAATGACAGTCCCTATCCTATCTTGCTTCAGTTCACAGCCGGTTTCATCTTCTGCCACAACCCCCGTCAAGTCGTTATTCCGCGATGCGGCGAGGTTGGATAAATCAACATCAGAGTCACACGCTGTTGTGTCCGACACATCCGAATCACATCCCCGATCCTCCTCACCAACAGAAACAACCGTCCTTCTTGACTTCAACGCGGGACCAGATGAAGCATTGTCACGGTTACTGATCTCAACATCATGCTCATAGAACACCTCACTATGGCTACAATCCTTATCATTGTCAAGGGCCTCGCTTGTAAGGCTGTTGTTTGAGAGTTGGACGGAGATCTGCCTAGCGCCGGCGGACCTAAGCCCCTCCCTCAGCCCCGCCTCTAACGTAATTCCTCCCCTCCTCGCCCCTCGTCCCCCCACCCCCCCTGATTCACCCCCTTGCTGCCCCCCCTCAGTCCGCCTGACATAAGCACGCTTCACCCTGCCGCACCCCCCACCCCTTTTGCGCCCCCGCCGGCCCCTCCTTCCCCTTGTCCTCGCCACCGTGAGACCAGGAGGGCTACAGGGGCCCCGCCGAAACGTGAATTCGTTCTCGTCGATGCTCGTAATGGCATCAATAAGAAACTTTGAGTCTTCGTCGTCGTCATCGGCAACGACCTCAGCAGAGTCGCGCGCTATTGGCCGATGGGATGTAAGAGCAGTCTCAGTGGGCGTGGCCTCGTAGTTAGACGGACCAATCGCAACGCAGGATGAATCATCAGGCTCTGACTTAATTGATACTGCAGCAGAGTTGTGGATCTAATTAGAACCTCACAGATGCACAGCAGCACTGGCGACATATCTATAAACAAATAGTAACATTATTTCTTCTTCAGCGAATAGAAAACAACACTGAGGCCCAGAGGTCAATATAGTTATTTGAACCATTGTTGAACGATCTAGGATTATTAGAAAAACTTCCCAATATTGGCGTGTTATTCAAACAATCCTGGATCGAATTTGCACGAAATGATTGGATCATGATGTCATTTTTGTTCTATGATTATTTAAAACCAAATAACTCTCAATTGAGCAACTGGGCCTAAGAATTGCCAACAAATTGCTACATCTCAAACTACAATATTACCATCGACATTCGAGCATCACATCATAAGTAGACCACAATGTCATGTAATAGTCAGTCTTCAACAAGTTTGTGCAAATATACACCATAACAGTGAAAGCTGTTGTCAATCACCATCTGCTGACTGAAGGGTGGTGCGTTGCGTGGCGCCAGTGGCGGCCTCCGGTGAATGAAGCGAAGTCACAGCGCCAGCAGCCTCACACGGCACAAACCGCACCGATGCCACCCTGGACAGTAACATCCAATAAATTGTAATTTTAAAGTAAATAAATTCGCAAGAATTTCTTCAGGACTACGATTGCTACGCTTTCAGTAACAGTACTAGCACAAACCATATGCGTGTGATTATTACACAAGCGGTCTTTTTCCATGTAATTTTCAGTCTTCATCTACATAATGCGTGTAGTATCGGTATTTAACGCTATCTCTCTATGCATAGTCTCTGGCAACTGGCAGCACTGAACCGCTCACGCCAGGCATCGGCAATCCTCTGAAGTCTTAAGAGAGGCGTGCTTACCGGCCGCTGGTAATGCGTTGAACGGCGCCGTTGATGAGACTCTGGAGGATGTCGAGCCCGTCCATCTGACTGGATGGCGGCAGGGTCTCAAACACGCACAGAGTGAGACTAGCCTACAAGCACACACAGTCACTGCAACACATGACATTTGATCATATGATCATTATATCCATACAGAAGAGTAGCGAGGCATCGAAGTTAATTTAAATTCGGATTGTCCGCATCACCGATGTCCAATGAGCAGTAGTAATCAAGGCATTTACTACTTAGTCATGTACACATGCCACGTATACCACTCAAATCAGTCACATAATGCAGGCAGCCTAACAGTCTGAATCTTGATACACAAGATCAGGAAGCATGTAGTCATACCAGCTTGTTCAGTTCTTCCAGCAGTGCATCAACGTTAGACTGTCTCGTTGGCATACCGCAAGTCTGGTCAGATGTCGGAGTTACGGTAAGGCTGTTGGTTTGGTCAGGAGTTTGGCAGACTGCCAGGTCAGATAACTGGCTGGTAGTGGGAGGATGATCCATGGACTGGCTGCCCTGTTCCCCTTCCATGCTCAGGTTGGATACAGAGAACGAAGGAGAGCGGTCGAAGCACTATCTCAGCACAACCAAGTGGAGAACTGCAATTGCAAAGTGCTATTGTAGTTACAATTGCAATTGCAAAGGCATAATAACTTATATAATAATAACTTAACAACTTAAATAATAACTTAATAATGAATGCAAAGCATGCACCGATACCGCTGACCATGGCAAAACTGCACGGAGATCAAAAACGGCAAAATCTTACTATTATAAAATTGATCAAGTCACATTCAACCGTATCAATAACATTAAATTGTGATTAAAATTATCAAATCCATTCATATAATTTTGTATACCTAATTTTTGATTGAACAGTGTGTACCGATAAGAAAACATCCAATTACAGTTAAAAGTTTATGAGTAACGTTCATCCAGATTTTTGCGCACATGCGAAAGCCATAGACCAAAATTAACAGATCCCAAAAAATATAAATCGTGTGCATCACGAAAGTCATCTGGCAGAATGGATTAGTGGTCTTCAACAATTCGTCGCGAGCAGAGCAATTCGTGTAAAAAACGCCTGTGAGTAAAGAGCAAGTCGGTAAAGAGAAAGTGCTCATCATACACGATTAAAAATTTTGAACAATATTCAACTATCTGAAATATTGAGCATCTAGGGACAGTCACTGTGATATCCAATCAATATTATTAGCCGTCCCATTCGACACAGTATGCAACCGAGCTCAGTGATCTCTTTTTTGCAGGTTTTAGGCAGAGATGCGCTATACTTTATAATTTTTAAATCGACTTTTTAATATTTTATGATTTGTCTGTAGTCTTAGGCTACAAAGAAACAAGCAAGCACAGGTTACTGTGCAGCCTACTGTACAAAATCATTGCTTTCCACATTGTCGTCCGCAAAATTTGGGCCTTAACCCTATAGATTAGTAGTTTTACAATACAACCAAACCTAACCTGAAAACCAAAAACTATTTTTTAACTTAAATAATATGAAATTCCTCCATGGCCTACCTAGCAACAACATGCATCTCACATAATTGCTCAAAAACAGTCCAAATCCTACTCAAAAACTTACAAAAATGATACGAGTATAGACTCCAGCTACGCATTCTGCAAAATCAAATCAAGCATCAAACTCGCAACAATATTGGCGCAGCGAAAACCACAACAAAATCTTAATTTTTTTAACCCACTTCGGGTTCAAAAATCAATGAGAATGAATTTTAAACATGCATACGTTCACACCCCAATCCAACCACTGTCATGAGTTCTGATGGACCTCTTCCAGCTAATCAAATTTTTGCAGACTATTTTAGAAGAAAGTTCAAAATAAGTCGTTTCATCACAAACAACACAGTTTGTAACCTTGGCTAAATATTGCTTACTCATCGAGAACACAATTATTATGTTAACTCAGCGAAAATAAGCCGCACAATGGCCAACTAATAGTATTTGACTCGGCAAAAGCAGCTCAACGTCCGTCCAATAAGAATCCAGAGTGCAGTGTTCAGGAGGGGTTCGGCAGCATGATGTAGGGGTAGGTCCTCATGTGAAACAACGGCACATCTGCCTCAAACTTAGCACCTGCGGACAGTGAAACACAGCGAAAACATCGATCAATAGAAAGCAGCGCAAGGGTCCTGAATAATGAAATATCGAGATTACATACCTCACAAACAGTCCTTTAATAAAATAGTTCAAAATAAAATAGCACGAATGCATCAAGAAGCCGTTTAATGCAGCTAAAAGCTGTATTTCATAGCATAAGGGTTAGGAGCTGTTGCATTGCATCGAACTCTTAGATTTCAAGGCACCATCGCAGGTAGTCCTGGAGCTTACACAATCGGCAGATTATCTGCTGAGAAGTCATATTTTTTAATGCATGATCCGGAGATTGCGCTAACTCAAGGCTTGTGCGCTATCAATATTAGTTGGTCCAAATTGGAACAAGGAGATGGCTGAAGACCAAAGCTTGCTAAGTTCAAAAAGGTCATCGCTTCAAACTCAAACCGGTGCGCACCTGTGGCTATGTTGCGCATTGTGTAGGTGCCGTGCATCGATCCGGTGTCGGTCTGAAAGTGGGTGCAGCTGACGTAGGACCACTCGGAGCCAGGCCGCACCACAGGGTACTCCCCTGGACGGAAGAAAGAACAGCAACAAGAGTGAGACACTAGCGACTGACTGCTCATATAATTATCAAAAGAGCGATGGAGATATAAATTATCACAAATTGTCTCGTACAGATCAAATCTATTCAAAGAATAACACCATGTGACCCCGTGCTGCGCTGACCTATGACCCCGGGTCCGTCGACGGGTTCGTGCTGCCCGTCCTCGTCGACTATCCTCCAATGGCGCGACTCGAGCTGACAGGCAGCGGTGGGCGGGGCATCCTTGGCCATTGACAGCCTACGATCACAGTGGGGGAGGGGTTAAACGTGTCAATCAAAAATACAGAAATGTCTTAACTTGACATGGTAAAAACACAAACAAAATTATAGATTACACAAATATAATACCAACAAACTGAAGTTTAGTCAGTACCAATAAAAAATCTGTAACATTACGCCTGCTTCTTTTAAAACAAACGTAGCACTAACGTCAGCCATTAAACACTGTGTACGCTTATGCCACCATCATCGATTTTCAGGCGTAATGCTATGCCCGTCCGTTTCAAATTAGGCATACTATATTATATCAAGCATAATTTCTTGCCTACAAGACCTGCTAAACTGAACTCTGAACAAGTGCACAAAAACATCACCATATTATAATGCACAAAAGAAAAAAACAAGACATTGCAGGCCTTTTCAAAGATGCTTAAATTCTATCTATTTATTTTCAATTTGCATTAAAAGTAAGTAGTGCAAGAGCAGTAACAAGAACTGCACTGACGTGACGCGGTAGGCGTGTACGAGTTTCTTGCCCACCGCGGTGCCCACTCGACTCATCTCCGGCACAAAGGTTGTTGCCACGGTGATGCGCACGTGTTCCGTGGTCGCCGTCGACAACGGGTCCTGGTAGAACCTCGACAACCAACAACCAGCATCGTCTCATTCTATACAATATACAATAAATGCAACTAAATTTATATCGCTAATGGAGGCAAGGTATCTAGCTGAATGTAGATCATACAATGGAAGTAATTCACGTATGCCAAGCATCAAACGAAGAATCGAAACTAAACCAGAGCTAGAGAACATTAGCTAAATCATCGGAGTCGTATTTGAGGTCTCGTTTATGTGAAAACTCTGCTAGAAATGCTGAACAACGGCAATCCAACTTGTTTACTATTCAAATAAAATAATCTCAAGTGATGCTCTTTGTAACGTTTACTTGAGTATGCGATACTTACTTGAGTATGCAATACTTACTTGAGTATGCAATACTTACTTGAGTATGCAAGACTTACTTGAGTATGCGATACTTACTTGAATATGCGGTACTTACTTGAGTATGCGTCCTTCCTCGCGTGGAAAGATGTCTTGTTCCAGTTCTTGCGCGTATCTGCAGAACCAGTCGAGATAGGACTCACCTGAGCACACATCCGGTAACACTGCCTCTCATCTAGTCACACTGCCACTCATCTAGCCACACTGCCACTCATCTAGCCACACTGCAACTAATCCGCACACTTGGTCACACCGTGAACATAACTACACCACATCTCGCTTGAAAACTGTGCATCACAACCTCACCAATTTAGCATCGGCCTGGTGTCCTACATCATCACTGTAGTCGTGCCAAACATAAACACAATCTTCTGAATACCTTCGTCAATATTATTAACTACCCAGAGCCTGCTGTATATATCCAGACTATATATTTTCCATATTAAATTAATATTCCGTAAATATTTTAGATGTTGCCAATTCCTTTATACCTACACGCTTCTGTTACGCATTGCATTTAGTCTCAAAGGTTATTCATATTCAATGATATCACATAATCACAGAAAGTTAAGGTTAGGCTAAGGCGTCTGCCTTTACGTTCATTTTTCTACTTTAGTTTGACTTGTCACTTCATTTTATTAAACTCACTCTTGTAATGACACTTGTGATAAAGCAACAAATGTGAAAAATAAAAAGTCACTCAACTTTGACCGACCAGCTATGAATACGTTGATCCCGACGCCCTTGTGCGGCTGGGCAAAAAACAGCTGCCCGGGGTTGAGCCCAGACAGGGGGCCCTCCCCCAACATCAAATACAGCACCGCCCCCGAGTCCGGGCAGAACGTAAGCGGCAGAAACTGGGGGGGTATAACACCCCGCTGCCTGTTCTTCATCCACTCGGTCTGAGCGCGACAGATGGAAGAAAATCTTCAAAAAATAACTATCAGATATGTCTGGGCAGATATTATAGAATGAAACTCTTAGGTTTGAATTCAGAGACTTAACTTCATTCTTACCTCGGTGAGGAACAGGTTTAACGGTCGCCTACAACTGTTATTCAAAAAGCGCTTTGCTTACGGCGACAAAAATTGATCAATCCATTTCAAAATATGTGTACATGTTGTACAAAATCTAATTTTTTACGTGTTACGCCTGTAGCAAATGTAACCCTGGCTATTAGAAGCAGACACCCTTTCTAGCTACCGTACTGCAGACTGAGTCAAGATGGAAGCAAAGGGGGTTTGTACTCTAATCTCTACCAATATGAGTCAAGATGGACGCAAGGGGGGTTTGTACTCTAATCTCTATCAATATGAGTCAAGATGGAAGCAAGGGGGGTTTGTTCTCTACCTTTATGATGATAAGCGGGATCAAACCGTCCGAGCGCCGGTGGTCGTAGTTGACCAGACCTCCCATCAACCTGCGCACAACACACCAGCCTTGCACCGCGCGCGTACCACGCACGTCATCAATTACACACCGTATAGCTTTCAGTAAATAGGTCATGCACCCTAATGCTGCACTGAAATTTTGCAAGTCATGCACCAAAGACTGCTTTCAAAATGCAAAAGTAGGTCACCCACTTCAGCATGCATTGAAAATGTAGATCACGCTCTGAAGGCTGCAAAGAGTATAAAGATCCACAACTGCAAGGTGCATCATGGGTCACGCACTCAAGGCTGTACGAAGTAAGTAGAACAACCACTCAAGGCTACAATGAGTATGAAAATTGCGCACCCAAGACTGCAACAGTATATAGGTCAACCCTCATGGCTACAATGATTAAATAGGTTACGCACCCAAGGCTGCACTCAGGATGCTGTCCGTCATGCAGGCGGTATACACAGCGCAATGCCAGCGGCAGCTTTGCACCAATCACGGCCTCCAAGTCATTTAGCTGCGCCTCTGATGCACCGTCTACCGATCAGAGTCAAAGGCGCTCATCAGAAAAAATAAAGCAAGTTGTTTATATATAATTGGTCACATATCATACATAAGTGTACACACATAATTATTGTGTAGGAATATTCGCTGAGAACTGAGAAAAACCTAAAGACAGCCACATGGCAGATCAGCGGCTGCAACAAACACAGCCATACAACAGCGAAATTAAGCAATACAGTAGTAAAAAACTAAAAGAAAAAAAAATTGTAAGAAAAACAGAAATTACTCGCAATGTATACTCAACATCCATTGCTGTAATTGTCCGCTATCATAGTTGCGCTTAAATCATCTCTGGCGCACGAAACAAAATTTAAATCGATAAATATACAATAGCTCAGTCGGTGCAAGAAGTCCAAACGCTTGCCCATGATGGCTGAGCGTAGCCTGGGAACGTATCGCTCCATGTAGGTCTCGATCTGTGTCCAGGCCTGGCGCACTGCGCGATAGCAGTCTACGTAGTTTCCTAGGTCAGCGTACCAGGCTACAAACTCCTCATGCCATGTACGATTAGCTGGACACCTGGCAGCACATAACACAGCTGTGTAGAACACACTCCGTACAGCCATCTGGAAGTAAAGGCACTTACGCCAAAAACCTTCAAAACTAGGACTATATTTTAAAACGACATACAGTTTATCAATGGAGACATTTATTGCATGGATTTGAACAGCTTTCATCAACAATTTGAATCTTCATATTCATTTATGCTATCAACAAAATGGTGTACCATGGACTATGCTGATTTTATTTTGCAATAAGGTTTAATTATATCAACAAATATAGTATTAAGCAATATTATTAAGCAATATATTATACATACGATCCCATCCAATAGGATGGGTTCGCATTGCCTAATTAAAGCACTAAATTAAAAAAATACTAAATGAAAGTAAGTTCATCAAAAACACTGACTCGCTGACTGCCCATTGGACGCGGCACTGCGCCCTCCACAGCTGATTGGCTAGCTCGGAGATCACAAGGTCATGCAGGCTGCGGCACACCTGGCTGCATCTGCACAGCATACACCGACAAATTAATTGCATTTGTACCGCACCTATACAGCCTCAGTACAGCACAAGATATTAATGCCCGCTTGGTACCGTAATAGAAGTCCCTGTTATGATACTCAGCATATAATATCAGTATATTATGGTACTCAGGATATTAGCTGGTACTCAGATCTGCTAAGTCTCATGTAGACTGCCACTTAAGTTCTAAATTGCACCAGTGACTATAAATCTTGCAAAGAATGTGTCACTAAAATAGCTGGATATAATTTATTTTGGATTTAGAAAAATAAATATAAATGTTCCGATAAAGCATAAATACAAGAGCATTTACATGTGGCCTACCCCCAACATTTAGGCTACCTGGCGAGGTCCCGATAGCCGACGTACGACAGCACGTGCAGCATGGGGTCGGATGGAAGGTCTACAAGCGTCAGCCCCGCCTCTCGCCCCGTGTCTTGCTCCACGGGGTCCATCTCCGGCGAAATTAGGCAAAATTGAGCAGCTGTTTATTTTTAGCTATGCACAAAAATAAGCGCTTAACAATAAAAGAAGTAAAAAATAAATCAATTTAAACGCCAGAAGATGATCCCACCCCGGATCAACATTTGAATATTTAGTGTGGCTACTAAACGACGAGATAGACACAGATTCTAGGTAGATCGCTGAAAAATATCACTAGATCCTTATTTTGAGGCAAAATATAGGTCAAATATCATTGAGAAGTTTGTTGTATGATAAAAAATATAACATAAAACACTGTAAAAATTGCTTTAAAAATAATTATATGTCTTAATACTAAAAAAGTAAATAAATCTAGTGATATAGAAAACTAAAAAAATAAAGAGCTAGCTCCTTAGAGAGCCTACCATGCTAATTTGTATGGCGCTAACATTATATAGAAAATGAATATTCAATATTTGTGTGAGTGATATTAAAAGTATTTAACGCTGTTGTTTAACTATTTGAGTGTTTACTGATTTTATGTTCCGGACTTAGGTAATTGTTGGTGTTGAAAATCAAAAATAAGCAGATTCTCATTTTGAAGGGGATTCCTTACAATTGATCTGTTTTATGTGTCTTTTTGTATGGTGTTACTGACTCGAATTTAGCGCTAATTATTATAGTGGATAAAAGGTGGGTGTGTAAGCCTGAAATTGTATTATTAGCATAGTATTGACCCTGTTGAAATCTGATTCTTCTGACAGGCTCTTTTGCTGAACTCTTCTTTTCTCGTTCAATGCGTAAATGTGTCCTACTGTCTGAACTGGGTTGTGATATATATTGTGTCTCCGTGTCAGGCTGAGCGTGACAGGTGTACATGACCGAAGAGAATGACTGATTTCACGAAGATAGTGGCCAAGAAGCTTCTCAACCAGGACAAATGCATCTGCATATCCTTTATCAACCCACTTGCTGTTTTATTAAGTATGATAGTAGCCTTGCACATTCAATTTTTACTCCCAAAAATATAGAATCTTGGGGATGCCTGTTGCATGCCTTAATTTGGAAGGTGGGTGTGATTTCAATTTCTCTCTGCTTCTTGACGTGTCGACGGGTGGCTGTGTTACAATTAGGCGAGGGTTCCTTGACGCCCCCTCACAGCATCATTGGCAGCTCAGTGGACGCGCAGCGGCGCGTGTCCTGTGTACTCGCTGTCATTGAGAACCTTGAGGACCACGGGTAAGTGATCCATGACTGCCACTGGAGTCATGGTATCTGTCTAAATGCCACTTCTATGTAGCAGTGGAATTTTAGTGAGTTGCATAATTAAATGCACTAACTCTAATTTTAAAAATGACTTTCTGTTTGTGGGGCTGTGACCCTGTGGTTGTATATGTGGATGACTGTGTCAATGTCAGGTTGTTTGTCTACTGGCTCGCTGAGTCAGCCAGTCATGAAGCGAAGGATCTTTCTCTCACAGCGACACTGCCCATCGACAAGTCATTCCAGTACAGCATCGGTCAGTCCAGCTATCGGTGTCTGACTCGTTTTTGTTGTCCTATGTATTTTAGAAATGATGCAATCTATGACTATAGTCCAAGTCAATTTGCTGACAGCATGATACTATTTATGTGTATTATGCATTTCTCAAGCTCACGGCTTTGTCTAATATTTGCTTTAATAAATTGCTAGGCCTACATGTTGCATTTTCTTTACTTTAACATTCACTGATCAATATGAGTTTACCATTATTTAGTAAAGCTGATTGTCGATATTGAAGATGAATTTTTCTTGTAAGCCATTATCAATAGATGCCACTTAAAGATTAAATTTTTTTAAATCGAAGTAGGTTTGTTGTTTTTTGCTTTTCACAGTTTCTTCACAGCCCATCGGAGTCACAGGTAAATTACAGGCGATGCGATTTATTTTTTATATACATCACATCCATTCATTCAGATTTTTACTGAATTATTTGTCCCTTGTTGCTGTATTTTGTTGCTATTATTTTTGCTTGAACGTTTCGCTTATTAATCTTTTTGCTATTTGAAGCGTTCAGCTCTATTTACCCTAGATATTTGTTTCTTTTGTTCAATGGGGTGATTTGCGAAATAATTCCTGTCAGAGTCACTATCTGCTCTTGATTATGCCAGCCATTGCTAAACGTGTGTTTTTTGAGTATTTAAGGAAAGTTTATTCAAGTTGTGATTGTGCAGGGGGAGTGATTCAGTTGAGGGTGGAGAGCAGGGGAGTTACACACCTATTTGAGTTGCCCTATGGAGATGTCCTCAAGAACGTTCTCGCAGAGCTCAAGAGAACTGTTCAGCGTGAGTAGCAGAACCGGTCTTGCAATTAGCACTCTCCTTAGTAAGATGGGTGTCATGTGGGCCTTATGTCATTGCATTGTAAGCGAGCTGTGCGTGTCAGATAGTAGTGTACACTGCATCCACCATTGTTTGCTTGATCTAAAACTGTTGTGAAGCATTGTCAGTAATCTGGGTATTGCAGTACTTAGTCCAATTATTTATTTTGTAATTGGAAACCAAAGATTGATATAAAATTGTTAGTCCAAGTGCTTGTTGTATTTCTAAAACTAACTTAGGTTGTCTGCTATTGGTTGCTGCAGTCTCGTCCCAGAACACCAGTTTTGGTCTGCCGTCCACGTTTGATTGGATGGAAAAATACCTCTCGGACGCCTCTCGCACTGGATTCTCTAAGCACAACAATATGGCCACGCCCCCTTTCATTCCCCGGCTAGTGGGAGCGGTTGCTCCGCCTTCTTCAGTGGGAGGGGCTTATAACGCTTTAAATCCGTTTGCGGGTGACCAGATGAAACCGGTCAAGACTGGTTTTGGCATAGGGGGCCTGAACCTGGACGCTAGCGCTTTAGCCAATGGTGGGATACTTGTTTAATTAGTTGTCTTAGAGCTGTTCAATATAACCATTGTGATGCTCTTTAAATAAAGTTTACAATTTTTAATGTACAATGTTTAAATTGTTAAATGTGCTATCTTATGCTTGAGCATTTATTTCGTATATGCAGTAATGTTTTTAAGCACGTAGCCTGAAAATATCTTAAAGATATATGTAATATCTTTTATTTTTAAAATCACGATAACGTAGCTGTGAATTTTATCTTTTTGTGTGTATTTTATTTATATTTTAAACATTTATTTCATGGCTATATGATCTGTACTCAACCCAAGATCTCATGTAGTGTGCGTTAAAATTAATATATTTTAGTATTTTACTGGATTTCATTCATTGTTTTAAATTTTTCTTTCTGCTGCAGAGTGGCCCTATAATCAGATAATTCAGCTACAGGCTGGGGGCAAGTGTCCCGTAGTCAGTAAGCTACCCTTTTTTTCATGTTCTTATAAAAAAATTTCTTTGAAAATTATTTAAACCTTGAGTAAATATAATTGATAACAGATTTAGTTATTTTGTTCGCTTCATCTACTTGAGAAAAAATAACAGTTTATAAATCTAGAGATGAACTTTGTGTATATCCAACATATTTACTTTCAATACTTTTGCTGATGATCGCTGCATTGCATTGACCTTGAATACTTCCTCTTATCACTGTCACACTGATGTTGAATACTTTTTCTGGTCACTTCCATATTGACCTTGAATACTTTCTCTGATCACTGCCGCGCTGATTTTGAATACTTTCTCTGATCGTCAGAGGACACAACGCTGCATCACAGTTCATCCGATCAGAACCTGAAGGCTGCGAAGCATCTGACGTCTGACTTGACCCAGAAACACTACCTCGCTGAGCCAATGGCAGCCTCAGGCTCAAAGTCCATGCGACGGTCAGACTTTCGATCTTTTTACGTGATTTTTAAATCTCAAAAAATGTGAAATTAATTTTCTTTGTTTGCACATTTCAGCATTCTGCATCTGTGAAGCAGCTTCGTCAAAATAGATACAAAAAGATAACTGAAATTATTGAATGTGCTGTAGATTTTGACAAATTTTGGTAGCTCGGGTTTAATTTTGTGCACTGCAGGATAATTTTAGAATTGATTTGATTGTTAAGATTGCAACGAAATTTTGCTCCAGCATTTATCATCTTTAATTCTCACTTTCCATTACTTTCTGATGATTAAACCAATGCCTAATATTAATTCAGTGTTACCAATTTTTATTATTACATAGGTGTTACCAGTGTGAAGAGAAGGGTCGAAGATCGGCTAGGGTGAAGGTTCCAAACCTTCCACCAAATATGTACCAAAGACCTGCCATGTGGCAGAACACCGAAGAAGAGACGTGTTATCAATGCTTGTAGCACCCTGAGTCTGTCTTCTACTTCTCTCTGCTTTCTGTTGGCAGAAGTTACGAGAGAAACCTCAACAACGTTGCAGCGGGAGGGGGTGGGGGCGGTGGAGGGGGCTCTATGAAGCCTGGGGCTGGAGGTGGGAGCTCCTCGGGGGGGCTTAACGCCTCCAACCTGGGGGCGAGGGAGCACCGCGCTCAAGTGCTGATGCAGCAGCGTGAGCTTGAGTATACGAAGCTCGTCGACTTCAGGTGACATTAAATGTGGATTGAATTTGAATGTTCATAAATATGATATCTTTTGTATCTTCATAAAATTTTATGTTTAAGAAGAGGTTTTTCTTTAGGCTTCTATGCAGTCCGCCCCAAAACATATTTATATCAAAATGATTTTTATTTTCGCTTCTACGCAGTACACGCGTTCATAATACAAGATACTGCGCTTGGTCACAACGTTTTCTATATAGCATTTTGTGCCTAGATCTGTGGGTATATCAGTTATCATAATGAAGCAATATCTAACTCGGGATATTGATTCTGCGGAGCAGACTTGGCGGGAATCAATGTAGTACATTGCGTCCAGAACAAGCAGCCTGTGTGTTACAGGGTGTTCTGTGGGACATACAACGTGAATGGTCAGTCTGTCGGGCCCAATAGCCTCAGTCCCTGGCTCACTGCTCTCGCCCCCAACGGAGAAACACCCGACATCTATGCAGTGGGGTCGGTGCAGTTGTGCCTTACTCATTCGTTATCAGGCATTGTGAGTGAACGAGCGTAGTCATTTACTCAACGCTTCTGTCAGCTTTGTGATATGATCTTCTGTGCCTAAAACCCTTGAAGAGTCAAATTAAAGTTTGAGTGAATTTATGTTGAGCTCGATTGAGGTCCATTAGATCGTTGCGCGTTATATAGTTTAATATATTGTATATGTGTTATATTATATACATTATATACTGACTTAAGATCTATTATGTTTTTTTCAAATTGCTGTTTGTGTGACTAATGAGAGCTGTCGGTGTGACACAGTTTCCAGGAGCTTGACCTGAGCACCAATGCGTACATATTCTCCGAGTCAGCGAAGGAGGAGGAGTGGTATAACCGAGTCAAGGATGGTCTTCACCCCAATGCTAAATACAAGAGGGTGCGTCGTCATGGAAACCTCTTTCATTTCTGAACTGAAAAATGATGTTTATCACTTTTTAGACGCTTGATTTTGAATTTGTCAAGGAATTTAGTTTCATTCTGCATTTTTACCAGAAAAATATTATTAATATTTAAATGTTATTCTATCTTTAAGGCAGGAGGACAAGGTAAAAATAGACAGGATATAGAAGTTGGTATTTTGAACCATTTTTTCTTTTGCTTAAAGTTTGATAAACATCTGTTTTTGTTAAGTTTTTTGTTTTGAAGACCTTTATTATTGTGTATAATTGTTAAATATATTGAGGTCGGTTCACTGTTTATCTAAGTCGGTTCAATGTGTATCTGGGTCAGTTGAGTGTGTGTTTGTGTGCAGGTGAAGCTTGTGCGATTGGTGGGCATGATGCTGGTGGTGTTTGTGAAAGAGTCGCTGCACCCACACATCGTCGACCTCCAGGAGGGCACTGTGGGCACCGGGCTGCTGGGCATGGTGGTAATGTGCCCGCCCCTCTGCTGCAGCTCAGAGGACTCTGAAGGGTTTAATGAAGGGTTTGCTGATGGGTTTAATGAAGGGTTTACTGAAGGGTTTTCTAAAGAGTTTCTGAAGGGTTTTTAAAGGGTTTCTGAAGGGTTTTATGAAGGATTTCTGAAGGATTTCTGAACGGTTTTAAGAAGAGTTTGTGAATGGTTTTATGAAGGGTTTCTGAAGGGTTTTTGAAGGGTAATATGAAGGGTTTCTGAAAGTGAATGAAAGAAGAACAAAAAACAAACAAACTGAAAGTGAACGGGCATTGTCAGTTTTCCACGATACGTATTGCCAATTTGTATTGAGATACATATATCGACCAAACAGTGCCAGTGTCGGTGACATACGATGAAACACAGTTAGTGCGTGTTGTTAAAGGGTAACAAGGGCGGGGTGGCGGTGAGGTTTCGTCTGTACGACACTACGCTCTGTTTCGTCAACTCCCACCTCGCTGCCCACACAGAGGAGTTTGAACGACGCAATCAGGTACTAGCGCTGCTCCTGATTGGCTACTGAAACCCACCAGACACTAGAAAAATATGTGATAGTCGTCTGTTTGTATTACGTAGCATGCGATAGCTATCGCATATTTGCCTGCTTTGATTGAAATGATGCTGAGTCAAGGAATAAGTATGTATGTTTGTGATGTGTTGTTGAGTGAATGATTCTAATTGCATCAATTCAATATTTTTTTAATGCCCTGGAAATCCAAAGCCACCTGTGTCTAAAGTTATTTGATTATTATTTCATTTGGCACTACTAATTCATCACTTATTTTAAACTGATATAAATCTGGTTATTTGATCTCTAGTTGCCAATTTATTGCTGGTCTATTCCCAGTCGTAGATACTGGTATCGTTAACTAAGCGAAAAAGGATTCAAATTCTTTGCATCGCAGGATTTTCGCGACATAACGTCTCGAATGAGTTTTCGCTCTACAGCGCTGGGTAGCGACAGCATGCTCACTATCTCAGACCACGAGTATGCCTTCTTCTGCTTCTTCTTAGTGTTTTGTTCACTGTGGCTCGTTTGCTTTAAGTTGATCGTAATTTTGGTTTTAAAGTCAAATCTACAATATTGGTTAGCTTTCTTGAATGATGTAAGTTGGCTGTGGACATATACTGTGTTCAATGTCATCTCTTTATTGATCTGTGCGGATGAAGGGCTGTATTCTTAGTCAGCACTGCTTTTGTTAATCTTTTCGACAAACCAACGGTTTAGACTGTCCTCCCAAAAAAGTTGAACCTTCCAGTTGCAAAAATCTCTTTCATGAACGCCAGAGCGTGCCCGATTAGATTATCGCTGAGTTTATCCTCGACAGCAGCTGGCAGCTGTGTCTAAATAGATATTACATCATCCACGACCAATCAGAGGTTAGAATAGTCAACTTAAACAAATGGTGGCTAACTATTGTGCTGATTGGTCGTCTTCTGGTGTAACCTAGCCATAAATTACTCTAAAGGCCTACATTAATAATTGAATTTTGTCAATAAATGCAAGAAATTAAACGGAACAAAAAGCACGGGAAAATGTTCCAAAGGCCGGATTTTAAAGGGATACAGGCCGTGTCGGTCTCAGCAGGTCGACCACTGCGGGCACCCATCTCAGCACCTCAATGCTGCGGCACCTTTGCTTGGAGTCAAAATGCATAGTCCAACTTGCGACTGTTATACAGGCTTACATGTACATGCAGGCTACTGATAATGAGTTACATTAGTCATGTAGCCTATCCTTATGCCTGGACCCAATCTAATATTGCCGATGCATTTCGCTTGCCATTGCCAGCATTGAAGAGTAAAATTAAAGTTTTTTACACATCTGGAGTCAAATGGTGTACAATAACTCATATGTCATGGGTGTCAAAAAACTCTGGCGTAAGTTGGATTGTCCTCAAATATAAACCACAACCCTCGACGGGTCCGTCTATTAAGCTTCAATTCACTTTTATATTCGTTGTATTACATAGCATGTATTTAGAAATTGATGTGCATCTGCATTGATGCTGTTTTGTGCGTTTTTATTAGTTATGTATCGATATTTCATTCTGACGGGCTTTTTGCATGTTCATTATTGCTGCCACGGCAACGTCATCAAAAGTGAGCGTTAATCGGAAATCATAAGGGGACGGAGGTTTATCTTCGCTTAAATGGCCAAAGTTGGCCGATTAAAATGTGAGAGTTTATCCGGCAGATAATCATGCAGTTTATCTCCCGATGACATTAATCAGCGTCTATGAAAGACAGAAAATTGATAATCAGTGGTTAAATCGTCCGTGAGGTTGATCTTCAGAGTTTATCGCTACGGCGAGTGTTAAATCACCTTCTTGAATACCACGCACGTTGGGAGAGCCATAACGTGACCTATATATGGATGACCTAGTTCTGTGATCATACAGGCGCTGTGGTGGGACACGCGCAAGTTGGGAGAGCCGTATGAGACGATGATGCTCGACCCAACCAAGAAGCAGGACAGGACAAAGACCCAGGGCGCCACCTGTCTTGAATACGAGTCCACCATCGTACGCTACGCTGACCTTTCACTTGCTTAGTCCCTTATGCATTCGCACATTTATGCACTCACTCACATACGTACTCACATGGTCACTCACTCTGCTAGTCAATCACTTACTTCTCTACTATAATTTTTATTTAAATATTGTTGCGCTGTTGTTAAATAAATTGTTTTATGATTAAATATCCGTGGAAGTGCAGTATATTTTACTCTGTTTTCATGGCAGAAATGATCTTGAAAGAATAATTATGTCAGTAATCTGTTTGCTTTTGTGACATTCATACATTTCTTCACCTACTATACAATTTTATTACTGTTATGCAAATTTTTGATTTCTATTGTGTTCAAGTTAAAGTGTGTTTTGTTAAAGTAAAGTTTGTGAATATGCAACAACATCAACAACAATATAACCTTCATTGTGAAGCTTCCATAGCCATTGACAAGGCGTCGATATGTTGCAGTGAGTGCTTATATTTCTAATTTGTCAAATGATTAAAATACCTTATAATTTGAAAAATATAAGATGACATCATTGAGTGGGTTCTGTTGTGTTTTAGCCGACAAAGTTCATGGTGGGGACGGAGCAGGGTACCATCATCTCATGCAACCGCAAGGCTAAGACCCTCGGGGAGAAGATCGTCGCCGTTTATCCCGGTCATCTCGGCCCGGTTTACGCTCTTCAGAGAAACCCCTTCTTCCCCAAGAACTTCCTGTCCATCGGCGATTGGACGGCTCGGGTGAGCAGAGCTTGATCTGTCCAATTGGAATGCTAGAATTGGACATTTGTTTTTTGTCGACAAATAGAAGTTATTGTGAGACGCTGCTCTAGTATTTATTGACTTTATTTTAAGGATGATTCTTTATAGCAAAACTAAGGACGTTTCTATCTATTTTTAACATGCAAATTGATGGACTCAGTTACCGATTAATATTATTATTAGAACGAATAATTTTTTTCATATTCTATCTTTTTAGGAGAAATGAACCGATAGATTGGAATAAGTTTTTAACCTAAGCTTCTTTATTTATTCTCTGCCAATAGTGTGGTGCACTAGTGCAATGAATAAGAGTTTGGCTTAGGTTTCACAATAATGTGTGTTTCTGTTGATGAATGCAGATTTGGTCGGAGGACATCAGGGAGTCAGCCATACTGTGGACCAAGTGAGCTGTCAAGATTTCTGATTTAACTTGTATAAACTTTATTATGAATTTTTTCAGATCAAATATGATGTTGTATGAAAAAAGTGTTGAACAAGCTGTTAGCGTACAAATGTCTCAGTTCACTCGTCTATTGATTAACAATTAGTAAGTAGTCCCACTTTCCCAAATCCGTTTACCCAAAACAACGAGCAGGTTGTTGTGGGTCGCAGGTACCACCGGGCGTACTTGACGGACGGGTGTTGGAGTCCGATCCGCCCTTCGGTCTTCTACACCACCAAGATGGATGGTACGCTTGACGTCTGGGACATCATGATGAAACAGGCTGCGCCCGTCCTCAGCCTCCAGGTACTTCTAACTATTCTTCTTTCTGCTTCTTTCTTGTTAAGCATTAGGTTGGTCTACGTTTTATTGTTTTCTCCTCAGCTTTCAGGCTATTTTTTTTCTTATCTATTTTAACTTTGCCTACAGGTCTTACTTCTTTTTTGTTTCTTTTACTTTAGACCTTAGGTTTGTCGCATTAAACATTTATTTTACCTCGGATTTGTGGTTCTCTTCTTGTTTTTTTAAAAATCTTAAATTAATGCAATGTAATTAATGCAAATGTAGGTTTGTTAACTATATTTGATACACCACAGCTATTGTTGCTTTTTATATTTATCTAGCTTAACGTCAGTGTCGGTGTGCATAGGTGTGCGACGAGCCGCTGCACAGTCTGCGCATGCAGGAGCACGGTCGGCTGATCGCCGTGGGGTCAGAGGTCGGGACCACGACCCTGCTTGAACTGTCTAATAACCTCTGCACGCTCCAGCGCAACGAGAAGGCTGTCGTCACCGCGGTATGCGCGCACTTAACCCTGTGCACAGTTCATCGCCAATGCCAATTGATGCCAATGCGCGATACCCCAGCAGGTCGGGGAACAAAGAATAGACTTACAGTTCACAGCTCCCCTGGCGAGGTGTAGAAGGCGACGAAAGCGCGGTTCTGTGGCGGCCCTTTTACACAGAACCTGACTGTAGTAGTCGTTGCTGCACACGGCCCTTAAAAATAAAAATGACAATAAAATAATAAAACGTTATATCCGGCTGTAATGGGAAATGTGCAGGTAAAAAAATGCGCAGCGCGACATTTCGCATGATTATATCTATAGAAGCTGTGCAGTTGTAACAAAAAAGAAGCCGATAATATTAGAAAATTGCTTAATGTGCCGTTCCAGCAATGGTAAAGCTGCGTAAAGTGTATATTTGGCGCGTGCATGTTTGAGCTGTTACTGTTCTTCTGATCATTTACAGGCACAAGAACTCATAATTGAATGGCGCGCGTATGTTTGAACTGCTATTGTTATTCTACGGGTGCGTGTTTATAGACGACGTGTCTTTAAATTGCACAGCAGCCCATAACTAAATAGTACGCAGATTTTTAAGCCGCTCTCGCTGTTCTGCATGTAGACAGCACGTGTGTAAATAGCTGAATGGCGTATAATTAAACAGCGTGCAGATGTGTGAGCACCTATTATTGTTTTATGCTTGTAGTTATTTATAGACAGCGCATCTATAAATACATAACTAAATAATCGGTAATTAAATGTCGCGCAGATGTTTGAGCGCGAGGCGCGCAGAGAGAAGATTCTAGAGTCGCGACATCGCGAGCTGAAGCTGAAGGAGCGCACCAAGAGTCAGCAGGAGAAGGAGAAACCTGACAAGGCAGACAAGGTCTCTGTCCCCCCCCGCCCCCTTACCTGACAAGGTTTCAATCCCCCCCTCTCACACGACAAGGCCTCAGTGTGTCATGCCCTCATCCCCTCATCCTCCTTCATTGCTAGATTGCAGTCTGTTAAATCAGCGACCAATCATTGCTCTTTAAGAGCTTGAAACGATCAGCCTTACACAGCCGACTGCTAAAAAAATGTGATGAAAAATTTGTTTCAATTATGAATGCATTTTTGTGATGAAGCTCGTTAAGTGGATTATAGGCGTTGCCTGACAAAGTGCAAGGAGGTGCAGATTTTCTCCGACGTCTTCTGGGATGCAGTTACATTTCATCAGGGTGGCCGTATTATGAATTGTGAATTTTATCACATAGGCGACAGCGTTTATGCGGAGTAGAAGAGATAAATTTAGCAAAGAATAAGCAGTTAAATATAGTGATAAATTGAACAAAAAACAGTGCTAAATTTGTTGAATAAAGGACAATGTGATTCAGATCATATCCAGGATGTTCATTTCAAAGTGATTGGACGGTGTCGGTATTGATTGTCGTGATTTTATTGCAGGAGGAGGCCGATAACAGGGAGGAGGCGGTGGCGCGGGGGGGCGGGGGGGCCGAGGAAGGGGAGGAGGGGCAGGAGGACCCTCTCGTCAGAGCAGAGCGTGAGTTCTTTGAAGTGCTCCAGGTGGAGAGAGTCCGGCGCAACAAGGACGCGTCACGCCGCGCCGAGGACGATCCGAGCATGGACGAGAAACAGGATCGCGGCAAGGTAGCGGTGTTCTTCTTCTTTAGCGGCTTTTTGACAAATGGGAATGCGGCAAGGTATCAACGTTCTTCTAACCAATCAACATTCACTGCTTTTTGTGTTTTAGTTGCCTTTTACGACTCGTCCGGGGAGCTCTGGGTTGCAAGCTAATTTTTTGTTTCCCGGCTTGCAAGGGTATAATCACTTGAGTTGATGATCATCATGGCTATGAGCTCGAGTTTTTTAATGATGCCCCCACAACAAAGGCCTTTTGGGCATCTCCGCATTGCGGGGGGTGGAATGGGATCGCGGTAGTCAATGTTAAAGTAGTTTATCATGGCCCCAACAGTCAAGTGTCAGTGCGATAAGGGAACACCACAAGGGGGGAGGGGAGGCCGTAACTGTGAAGGTTACGGCCTCCCCTCCCCGCGCTTAAGTTTTCCCATCACAAGCTGTTCATATTGTTCTAAAGTTTTGCAGATTTTATTCTTGATTTTTGTTGTCCCCTTGTTTGGGCCCGTTGGCGGTGGTCTTCAGTAATTCTGTTAGGGGATTAGTATTTTAAGGACCGTGTGTAGTAACGAAGACTGTTACGGCCCGGTTCTGTGTAAGAGGGCCATCGCAGAACCGCTTCCCCCTCTTTAGTCGCCTTTTACTGCTCGCCCGCGGAGCTCTGGTCTGCAAGTCTATTCTTTGTTCCCTGACTTGCTGGGGTAAGTAGTTTTGTGTAAGTAATTTTGTCAGTAATTAAAGTAAAAAAAAAATTTGAATTTAAATTTTAGTAATTTTGAATATTGAAGTAAAGTCGTTTTCCGCAAGCATTTCTTTCAAGTCATTTTGTGTCTTGGTTTTTAGTATTTAATATAAAGCTCCTCAGTCATACAGTGGTGTAACATGAAATACGCAATATTGCCTGTGTCAGACTCGCCAGTCATTGCGTGAAGTAGGATACACAGTACATTTATGCTTTGTAGGCATTTCAGAACGCTGCTCAAATGATTTTAAATTCATGTCTCCATCTTCCTTTACTTTTATCCCTTGCAGGATGGGGGAACAAAGAATTTTCTTGCAGCCCAGAGCTCCCCAGGCGAGTCGCAAAGGCGACTATAGAAGGGGGAGCGGTTCTCTGCCGGTTCTCTTGCACAGAACCGGACTGTATACATATAGTTCATGTGCTGAACTACAAAAAAACTTTTGAACTGGCTTTGAAAAATTGAACTGAAACAAACTCATCAACGATTATGTTCTTTTTTATCCTTCTGGTCATCAAGAAGGACTGTTGTGTTATATCGCTTTTCCTGCTCATCGTTTTAAAGTTTTTATTTCGTTGCATTCTATCAATGCGTTTATTGTTTTCATCAGTGCAATTTATGCACCTTTTTGATTATGGCACCTTTTTGACGACTATTGACAACAGTGTTCAGGTAATAGCATTACTATAAGTCCTCTGTAAAGCTTGATGAGTGATTTGCACAGCAAACGTTTCACTTTTTCGTTCATTTAAATAATGTTTATTAGCGCGCAAGCTATTCGTATTAGCGGCTACTGAATGACGTGACTAAGGCCCAGTGGTTCGATAGAGAGTTAATTGAACCATAGTTGAACGATCCAGGATTATTTGAATAACTCCCCAACATTGGTGTGTTTTTCAACAATCCTGGTTCTAATTTGTAAGATCTGATTTGATCGTGACATCATTTTTGTTCTATGATTATTTGAAACCAAATAACTCTCTATTGAACAACTTTGCCTAAATGATTGAATGTGATATTTAGACGTCGCCCATCATGGAAGGAGACGAACCTACCGGCAATGGAGAGGAGGTGGGCCCATTTCTGTATTCTTGCCTAAGGACGCTTAGATGATGCTTGTAATAGCAGGAATTTCCCATCAAAGTTTTTGTGTTAGCAGTATTTCTTGTTATATCTGTCCCCTGCCCAGCTTAGCATTTCTTTGCATTTCTTTTATGTTATGTATTTATATTATATATATTTGCATTATTTTTATCAGCCCCTCAAATCTGTCATACGGTACCGATAGTAAAGTTTTTTACTTTTTGCACATTACTCGAAATGGAATGACATGTGTTCGAGCATAATTAATGCTATTTTGTGTGCCAGAAGAATTTTAAAATGGAATACATCTGGTATGAAATTTAGATTAAAATATAATTTAAATTTAAATTTATCACCTATGAAATTAATCCGTGTTGATTTTCTTTATTGCAGAACATTGACGCGGAGAACAACGAGGAATAAATAACCGCGCGCATTGGTCGATCTCAACCCAGTACTGGCAGTATTAAATCAGCGCAAAGTGTGACGCTTCTTGGAGCTCCTTGTAGCCAAAAAACTTGATTTTTTCCAAATATGATTGTTTTGCTAAGGAATCACGTTGCATGCAGCATTTTCACTAAGGGCTGGTTTTTCCAACATGGATTTAATGGTGGTTCAGGATTTAACCTACCTTTTTTCATTGGCTAAATCATGAACCACCATTAAATCCATGTTAGAGAAACCAGCCTGAAGTCTTGTTTGCAACCAAATTTAATCATGATTTAAAGTTGAAATTCATTGCCGAAATGATTCACAGCGTAATTCGTTAGTGATGGCCTGAGCATGTTTTGAGAAAGGAACCGGATGATTGGATGCGGAAATGTATGGATTATGAGGCAGCTGGGAAAAGACGTGTAGAGAGACCGGAAACGACGTGGCAAAGCCTGACGGAGAAGGATATGAAAGCTAGGTAATAACGACGTGAGGATGCGACGGATAGGATAAAGTGGAGGGCAGGTGTGCAAGGCTGCAAATGGCCTACCCCTTCGTAAGCGGGGAATGCGGCCACAAAATGCAAGTGTGTGTGTGTGTGTGTTAGTGATTATGTCGAGAAACCTAGAGGCCATTGTTCCACTGGATTCCTATTCACACGTGAAAATTATGCAAGGTATCTGTTTAGTATAACGTTTAGATTTAAAATGATGTATATAAATGGCAATGATGTTAGTTTACAGTTTGGCCTGTTGGACTGAAAGGCACAACAAACTGAATTTGAATGGATATTTGCATTGAACAGCAATGGAATCAGTATTATGCAAATTTTTATATCATGTCGACCCACGCTGTGTACTGTGAAGGCAAAAGTATTGTAAGTATTTTGCTAGCCTATAGTTACGTGGATATTGTGTACAATAGTGTTTAATTCACGGCTACGTGTATATTGCATGCAATACTTTTACATTGAGAATTTACAAGTATAATGTATCGGTTGTTTTCGTGGGCAAATATACAAAGAATGCGACTAGATTTTATAGTTTGTTGTTCGGTTAAGAATTTTCATTGTAGATCCACTTTATTTGTGAGGCATATGTGGCAAGTATTGGCGGTTCGTAAAATTAATTCAACTACACGGTGGACAAAAATGCATTACTCTCAACATTTGAAATGCTTCACTAATAATAACAAGGCCTCAACTTGATAATGTTTTCTTTAAAATCTAGTGTAAAGCAGCATAAAACTAGACAAGGTTAAAACTGTTCAATAACTCAAATTCAGTGCGGGAATTTTTCTTATTTCGCTGCAAGAACCATTCAGTAGCAGCATCATAGCGATTATCATACCATCATACCACATTTTCAAACGGATGTTAAGAATAAAACAAAGTCTCGAAGAAGACTTTCACGTATCAATGTTACTGCGGACTTCAATGACAGACGGTTTATACTCGCTGCAGACAAATAGTATCTAACAGTAAGAGGTGGGGAGGGGTGGTTTGTAGTAAGGATCGTGTGTAGTAACAAAGACTATTACCGTCCGGGCTGTGCAATAGAGCCGGCACAGCACCGTGCTCTTCTTTAGTCGCCTTTTACGACTCACCTGGGGAGCTCTGAGCTGCAAGTAAATTCTTTGTTCCCCAACCTGCAGGGGTATGCAATAAAAGCAATGTAGGCTCACAGTGTAGGTCTATGCCTAAAAGAGCTGGTGAGTGATTAATTGACTGTCATGGTTTTAGTATTTGATATAACACTCCTTTCCAAGAAATGGTGTGAAACTTTTTAATCAAATAGAAACGCATGTAAAGTTGTAGTTGCACTCCGGCTGCTTCACCCAGACAAATTTTTGCCAGTCAACTTCAGTCCAGCCTCTCTTACTTACTTTATCCACCAATGACGTCCATCGTCCGTGATCTATTTATCCAGCAATAGCCACGTCCAACGACCCTGACCCACTTTGTCCCCCAAGACCCACGTCCAGCGCCCTGACCTATTTCTCCACCAACACCCACGTCCAGCGCCCTGACCTATTTCTCCACCAACACCCACGTCCAGCGCCCAGACCTATTTCTCCACGAATAGCCAGGTCTACCGTTCCTGACCTATTTCTTCACCAATAGCCATGTCCAGCACCTCTGCTCCGCTACTCCGGGTACTCGGTGGGCCTCCTCTCGTAGGCGGAGCTCGCCACTTGGAGCGCCGCCGCAGCCACTGCCTCCGCCGCACGCATCTCCCTCTCCTCCGCGTCACAAAGGTCGCGCTGGAGTTGTGCAATGTCGTGACGCTGCAAGTCGAGCTGGCGGTTGGCCTCGTGGAGCTGCGCGACACATGGGCAGTTTAAACATTCAGCTGCGGCACGACACATGAGTTTTGAAAATGCAAACGAATAGAGCAAATATAACCTAATCCTAAACCAAGCTAAACCTTCATCGAAACCTAACCTAAACCTAAGAAAACAAAAAGCTAAATAGTTGCAAACCTAACACTAAACCAAGCTAAACCTCAACTTAAATCTAGCCTAAACCTAGAATAAAAAAATAACCAAATTCTTTCATAAATAGAAATCCTTTTGCAATTTTTAATTGTCCGGGCGGCATACGAATAGGTTAAGCATTCAGTGCGACTGCGGCGTGTGGGCTCAATGCAAAGGTGGTTTTGACCAAAGGGTGTAGTTAAAAGACCAACGTGTCTAGTTATAAATTCGAAATTTAACATTACAGGTATGCAAAATGTGCAGTTAAAAATATGAAATGTTTAGCTTTCAATCTGATATAATGTGTAGCTTCCTACAGCACCCCCTTCCCTTCCCCTGCCCCTGTCGTGACATCTGCATTGAAGGAGATCTGCAGCGAAAGTGAAAGTATCTGTCAGCATACCCCCCTCCCCCCTCACGACTTCTTTACGTGAGCAGTTGAATTTTTCCACTGAATAAAAATATGCAGTTTCCTTAAAACGGCCCCGCCGTGCGCCAACACTCAGTCTATTTTTAGAGCCGCACCGCTGGTTACCTGTCGCTCGAGCTCCGCATTCTTAGCCGTGCGTGCTATCTGCGCGAAGAGCTCTGGGCCGGAGAGCACGTTCACCCCGCTGCCGTGCACGCCGAGGGCGGTCATGAGGTCAGCAACCTTGATGCGCTCGCGCACCAGCTCTCGACGCAGCTCGTTAATCGAGAGGTGCATCAATCCATTCTCCTGCACACACACGCATGCATGCATGCATACAATACATGAACGCATGCATGCATGTATGTATGCATAATATGCATGCATGCATACATACATATCTACACGCATGCATGTATGCATGCATTTTGCCTCAACTCTCGGCGCAACTCGTTGATCGACATATGCATCAAACAGTTCTCCTGCACTTGTAACGCACCAAAAAAAAGTCATGCAAACGTGGAAGGCCAAACATTGTCGTTTAAACAGACACGCATTGCTTTACAATGGGCTTTTAGCCAAAGAATTCAAATTTTTAGATAAAATTTGAAAATCATTAGATGATTTCAATAAAATTAGTAATTTTAAATCTAGACCATTATAATGTAGACCATGACAAAAAAATGCTTGTATTAATTGGTTTCAGTTGCCGTTCAAAGATGCAATATTCGAACAAGTGGGGCAGTGATTGCACAGGCACGGGGCTAGGAAGTACGAAGGACATTGAGGCCTGAAAAAACCAAACTCAATCTCTCATATATTAAATATGTTTTCCTAACAAACACAAAAAGCTTTCATCGACGAAAGCTTGGACAACACAGGCAAATCCTCTCCGCAACCCTTATATTCGTTATTTATTTATTTATTTATTCAATTAGCAATTTTATATTTTTATTCATAAACGTGTCGGTAGCAGAGCAGCTTGCTGTGACGCCAGTGCGACGCATGACAGACCTGCATGACTTTGAAGTTGTCCGACATGTGGTCCTTGATCTCGCGCGTCAGCTTGTTCTGCTTGTCGACGACCGTCCTCTCGAGATGCTCCTTCTGCGCGATGTACTCCGTCTCCACATCAACGTCAAACTTCACCTCGCCCCTCTGTAATACAGAGCGGCACAACAAAACATTACTCCCCTCTCCCCCCTTACCCCCCCCACGTCAAACGTCACCTCGTTCCGCAGTGGCGCAAAGTAGTACACTAGATGACCCCCCCTCTCATTCAAACGTCACCTCGCATCGCTTCACAGAGTACCACAGCACTACCCGACATTGCCCCCCCACGTCAAACTTCAGCTCACCCCTCTGAGGTGCAGAGTAGTGCAACAAAAAATTACTCCCCTTCCCCCTAGCCCCTTTTGCTCAATATTTTCTGGCGTTAGACTTAAGGCTGATTGCTCAACCTCTATCTGAGTGCGAATTGAGTGCGATATAGTTTTGTATAATTAACCAATGGGACTCCACGAGAGTAATCTATTGAATGCTCTCATTGTCTAATTCAGACCACTAATTATTATGATTGAAGTTAATTCGCACTCAAATTGAGGTCGAGCAATGAGCCGTTAAAGTAGCAACGAAAGAGCAAGACTTCCGATAGTGCATAAAAAGAGTATAGCAATATAAGTTACGCTTGGATAACCGGTGTCAAGTATCCATGACAAAACACATTAGTGAGGTACAGCATGCGATGTATCTTTGGTAGAGCACTCACGAGGTAGGCCTGCGTGACATATCTATGGTAGAGCTATGTGACGTATCTATGGTAGAGAAGACTCACGAGGTCGGCCTGTGTGACGTATCTATGGTAGACCTCGGTGATACTCTCCTTGAGCTGCTTCGGGTCCTGCAGGTATCCGATGCACGAGTGCAGATCGACCTTGATGCGGTGCAGCACGATGCCAGACTCGTGCGCCTAAACACGACACCGCGCTTTGATTTATGCAACATGCGCATTTATCCATGCGCCTACAAGCACACAGGACCGCCGCGCAGTCAGTTATGCGACATCTATGCGCATCTATCCATGCGCCTAGAAGCACACGGCACCGCGCAGTCATCAATGCGACATGCGCATTTATTTATGCGCCAAGGGAACATATGGTCAAACACATCAATCACACTATCAAATATGCGACACAAATGTTGCTACGATGAGGCAATTCAACAATATATCATACTGAAATTAGATACAAATGTCGCCATGATATTAAAACATTTAATTTCAAAACAGTAAAGAAGAGGCATAGCGCATCCAAAAATGCATATCAATATGAATTATAGCATGTCCTTAAACAAGCTTACTGGGTCACTTTTAATTAACGCACAGTGGCTTAACATTTAAATGCATTCGACTCATTGACATATGATTTATCAACGCTCAAATCAGAAAATATCTCTTTCAACAAGGAAAAATTGAAATAAATAAGATGGAGTGCCTAAGCGTGTGATATGGAAGATTGCCTTTTGTTTTGAGATGGCATTGCTGTTCTCTGTTGCCTCTAGTTTCTGCTTCCACGACACGCTGTCCCTCTCCCACTTGTCAAACTGACTTTGAAACATGAGCAGGTCCTTCTGCATCTGTAGCACACACACCACACACACATGCACGCATACACAGACACAGACACACAGACACACACAGACACACACACGCACCAAACACGAGCACACACAGACAAACAAACACACACACATCCAAGATGAGTTTTACTAAACGATGTGAATGCAACGAGCTTTCGTCTACATTAGCAGGGCACTATTACGCCACCGTTGTCACCCAGTGTCCTGGTTTTTAATATTGATTATAGAGCTTGTTCTCATAGAGTGGTGCTAAACTATCTGCAGTTTCTGCGGTCTATCACACCGTACTAACACCGCTACTTAAGCCAATCCGAGATTTCTGCCTCACACAGCCCACTGTTTAAAAAAAAACAATTCTTCTTTTTGAAATTGTAATCAACTAGAGGTTGTCATTGTCGACCCCCCTCCGCCCCCCCTTGATCCCCCCTAACCCCCCCGACCCCCCGGATACAAAATTCTCTCCTCACCGCCTCCGTCTGCTCGTTCAGACACTTGACTCTGTTCTCCTTGGCCTCCAGGTAGTTCTGCAGCTCAAATAGTAGGCCCCGCGCCCCCCCCTAACCCCCTCTGTCAACCCCTCCTAACCTCGCCTGTCAGCCCCAGCCGACCCGCCCTCAATCCCCCAGATACAAAGTCTCTCCTCACAAAAGTCTCTCCTCACCGCCTCGGTCTGCTCGTTGAGACACTTGACCCTGTTCTCCTTGACCTCCAGGTAGTTCTGCAGCTCACCGATCTTGTGGTCCATAACGTAACGATACTTCTCGAGGTCTTGATTCATCTTGCGCAGCTCGTACACGCGCTTCTCCTGCAGCAGGGGCAGCGGTGCGGCGGGGCGCGAAACGGGCGTTAAACTAACAATTAATTCACGCCACTCACAGCTAATGAATCTACAACAGTGATTCAACAAACAGTGCAGATTAACGTCGGTGTAATAATGTACAATGTTTATGGCATTCTTTCACGGCAATGCAAAAGCTTTTATCAATCAAGGTAACTAAAACTGCTCGCTGGTGGGTAATTCAAAGAAAAAGTTTGAACATAATTATATTCTGTAATTTTTAATTTCGTCATTTAAAATTTTTTTTTTTTATCTGGCTATCCACTGAAATTTTCAGAAATACTCAAACGTGCAGTAGAAGAATATTTAAAATCTTTGGATAGAAACTCCCCCCTCATCATGAGATAACAGCAAATGCGCCGACACACACCTTGTCCTGAATGATCTCGTCGCGCCCCAGCCGTTATTAATGCTAGAAGAGGATTAAAAATCTTTGGATAAAAACTTTCCCCCTCCTCATGAGATAATTATATAAGTCGGATATTTTAGTTAAAATGCACTTTGCAACTTTGCGACTTTGAGACTTTGCTTAGAAAACTCCAGCCTCCTCCTCGACACGCAGCGAGCCTCGACGAGTCTGTCTGCACTAAAATACAGCAAAACCAATGAGGTACTAAACGAGCCGACACAGACCTTGTCCTGAATGATCTCGTCGCGCTCCAGCCGCTCCTTCTTCAGCTGACTGATCTCCGCGTTGAGGTTGCGACACGCCTGAGTGAGTCGGCTCACCTCGCGCTGGCTGCGCCTCAACTCCTCCTTGCGCTCCTCCGCCTCTATGCCGACCTTCGTCTCCTGCGCAGCGGTCACGATGCGGAATATAATTATAATAGTAATGGGCTTAGGCTCTCTTTCAACGATGCATTTTCAGCGATGCATTTTCAGCGATGCATTTTCAACGATGCATTTTCACTTTGATGCATTTTTTGCAGCAGATTTCTTGCATGAAAAGTTTATAACTAAACTACAAGCGCAAAAGTGACGTCACAGTTCCATTGACTGCTGCGCCGCGCGTCGGCTCGCAGTGGTAGAGCTAGGCTGCAGTCAATTGCATTGTGAAATTAGCTGCACCTCGCTGTTTGTACATTTATTAAAAACTTTTCATGCATGCAAATCTGAATGCAAAAAATGCATGGTTAAAAGAGACCCTTAGGTCCAGTTGCTCAATCGAGAGTTGTTTAGTTTTAAGTTGCAACAGAACAAAAATGACGTCAAGACCCAATCAGATCTCACAAATTGAGTTATTTAAATAAATTCGCCCTTATTGGAGAACAATATTATTCAAACAATCCAGATTATTCAAATAACTCTCTATTGAACAACTAGGCCCTAGGCCTAGTCCATTTCGGCGTCCTATGACGTCATCGGGGACCTCCCTGGGCATCCATCAATCTGTCAATGTATAATTGATGGAAATCCAGGATGCAGGAGGAGAATGATCCTGTTCTGTTGTAAATGGTATTGCATCATTAAGCTTGCTTGCATTTATAGTATATGTCCCAGGAAATATGTACGTTACTGCAAGTGATTAAAATTACACACCTTTTTTAAGAAGCAGTCGCTGTAAACAAAGCATCGCAATATCATCCTTCATTTATCTATGCAAGAGCTACTCATGTACATATCATAAGATATATCTTAAGTTTATACTAAATGCGCAAAGCTAAGATTGATTGAGATAAGACTTGTCTTAGTCGTATCTTGATTCTATTTATAGATCCCGCTCATCTGTAAAATTTCTAGATGAGCGGGATCTATAAATAGAATGCCCGAAAACGTCGACCAAAATGAAGAAGCAGGCCTTTTTGCGCATGGCGAGTACGTCGAGCTTCATGCCCTCCATCTTGTCTCGCTCCTCCTTGAGCAGGAGCTCGTACTTGGCCTTCACCGCCAGCACCTCTTCATCGACGTCGATCTCCAGCTGCAGCTGCTCCTTCTCATTGGCCACCGCTTGCAGCTTCAGCTGCTCCTCCGCCTGGCAGCCAATCAGAGCGCTTCGTGTTACCGTGACCAATCGCAGCGCTGGTGTTAGTATGACCAATCACAGCTCTTTGTGTCAGGGTGACCAATTACAGCGATTTTTTCCACGATTTATTTAACCAACTCAAATTCTGTTGAATTAAAACGAAACCCAGCTCCAATACAAACGTCTAACCCGTGTTAACATGGCGTTACAAGCCTGCCTGCAGCGCATAAGAATGGACGTCAAAAAAGATGATTATTATTATTTATTATTATTAATATTATTATGGTGAAATGCAGTCTACATACAATCGATAATACGCTCATCGTGAGCCTATAATACGCTCATCATCGTGAGCCTATAATACGCTCATCATCGTGAGCCTATAATACGCTCATCATCGTGAGCCTAGCGCCATCTGGCACACAATCCAAGCAGTAGATGGTGCTCACGTCTCTGAGCTGCGCGGCGAGGTCTGCGATGCGCCCCTCATACGTGTCGGTGAGGGTCTCAATGGCCGTCTCCTTTGACTCGATCATCACACCAATCTGTCGCTCGAGGTCCGCCTGCATGAACTGACTCTTACTCTCGAGCTCCTGGTACGTCTCGTACTCCAGCACCAGCTTCTTGCGGTTGATCAGATCTGCACAGACGCAAATTCGGAAATGAACATGCGCCCATGCGTCTCGGATCTTGTTAATTTGCGTACTGGGCAGAGAAATTTGTGTATTAGGTGAAAATAGAATCAGCAGCCTAACCCTAACAAGGCCCTAACCATAACCCAGCATAACCCCCCATAATCCCACAGCAGTCCTAACCATAACATAGTTCTAACCCTAATGCAGCCCTAACCCAAAAAGAAGTTTCAACTTATTTACGTTCCACTAACAAAAAAATTCACCACCCGGTATGCAAATTAACAAGAGCTGGATGGATGCAGATTCCTTTTCGCATGCCCATAAGGGCCTATATAATTCAGCGAATTGGTTTAACCCTGATCAGAGTCAAGGTGGATTAGATAAAGGAATCTGCAGCTGAACACCAAAAAAATATTTTTTTTTAAGCCTCTGCATTCCACATAAAGAAATCTCGCATCAAGAATGGTCTCATAGACGCCGAAACGGACGGCAAACTCAACGTCATCATTACTATGATAGAGCAGGAGGAGGAGCGAGAGAAAGTGAAGGAGGCTGGCTGTACCCTGGTCCTGCATCAGTTTGGCGTGCTTGTTCTCGGTCTCGACCATCAGGTCGTTGTGCACGAGCTCAGCGCGATCCTTCTCGTTCTTCAGGTTCTGTCAACGAGAACCGAGAACAACACAACCAACGTGAAGTCGCTCTGACAACAATATGAATATTTATACTTGAACTTAATCGGTTTCGTATGAATAGACCTCATCTATAAACAACAATGACATAAAAACATAAGGCAAACAATAATTTTTTCACTGTCAAAAACATGTCAAAAACAGACATCTTTATTTAATCACTATCGAGAGCAAGGTTAAAAATATCAAGCAAATATCGATAAATTTCAAATCTAAGAGATCAGATTTTGGCAGTACGCCCTCGATATATCATAAAATATCGTCTGGCTTTTGTCAAAGTTTCAATCCAGACTGATTACAAATGATCTCGCTCCCTAGGCCTACGTGGGCTAGCAGAGTGCCACTGATGGACATGAAACAGTGAGCACCAATGGTGCCACGGGTTTGGATTTATCACTAGATTTATTGATATTCCAGTGATTGAGGGATCTGATTTTAAAGCAGTCGCCAGCAATATCTTGGGATATTTTAAAATAAAATGACACATTTTATAATGCGAGCTTGGGATATTTCTTGTAAAAAAAATTCACAGATATATCTAGCGATATTTTTTGCCGATATGCCCAGAATCTAGGGATATTAAATTTTGGCCAGATAGTATGACGTGCCTGGTTGTTCTTGCGCAGCTCGTCCATTTCGAGAAGCAGTTGGTCGGAGAGCTCCTTGATGCGCGCGTTGTATGTGACGTCACGCTGACGCAGCTGGTACTGGTTCTCTGTCGCCATCTCCACCACACGTGACTTGAGCTCGGCCGTCAGTGCATTCTATGCACCGCGAGCGATGCATGACTGCATTGTACAATGTACATACCGCCAGCAATGCTGATTTTATTCTGTGTACATTGTACAACCGCAGGATTATGCAAATGCTATGAACAGCTTAGGTTAGATTGAGCGAAATGACAGATATTTCAAGCAAAGTAAATGTTGCATTGACCATGAATTTAAATGGACGTAATTTCAAGTGGAAATTTATTTGACTTCTTATTCATACTAAGTTGCAAGTGCGTTGGAATGGCAGTTATGGGTTGCCATTAATTCTCTTCCTAAGCCAAAGTAGAAGGCAAGAAAAGAGACCAGTTTTTCTGAAATCTGGCCTCAAACCTCAACCAATCGGCGAGGAGTAAATCGTCTGCTATTATCGTCTAGCCATTTTTAGACAATAACCAACCTGCTGTAGGTAATGCAGCATCTAATGGTTTCTTACAACAGAGTTAAGCTGCGCAAAAAAGAATATAAATATACAACATCACGATCCACAGAAACTAATGTGTTTTTTAATCGCAGTATTTCAGCCATCAAATTATCATTAATAATAGGAGCACAATGGATACTTTGGAATCCAATAGCAGTTTCAAGAATAACAAAACGACAGATAGCTAGTGTTATTGATCAACACTAATGGAACTAAACCGATCTCTAAAAAAAATTGAAGAAACGTATTAAATGAAGGAGTACCTTTTCCTCGAGTTCCGTCTTGGTGATGAGGATCTCGTTGGAGTAGACGAGTTTCTTCTCGCGGAGTAGCGCCGCGCCCTCCTTGTCCGTCACCTTCCAGAGGATGACGCACCCGTCCTCCGACACGGATATCAAGTACTGCTCGTCGTAGGTCACGCGCAGCTGCACCAACAGCTCCACTGAGCAATACCACTCAGTATGATTGTATACACGACTTGTCGTAGATCACGCGCAGCTGCACTAACAGCTTCACCAACCAACAGAATAAATACATAATCTGGGAGAAGGATTCTCATCAGGCACGAATGATGAACAATGCTCGTTTAAACAAATTTATAAGAATTTATAAGTCCATCAATAATATTCAAATTCATAATGCAACGCTGCCATAATAATATGCATGCAAATTTACATAATAACAGATCCATAATTATATGCAAATAAGACCCCGCTTGGTACGTTATAAATAGCTGAGGGTGGGACCTTGACGACGGGCGCCGAGTGGGCGGGGAAGTCGACCCACGTGATGGGGAGGCTGAAGGGGAACTTGATGGAGCGCACAGCCCCCCCCGCTGTCCCCGCAAACATGGTGCGCCCCGCCACCGACACGTAGATGCACGTCAGCACCTCCTTGCAGTCTATCAGGCGGTAGATCTGCGCAGGAATATTTTAGTTAGGAAAAACATAGTTCGGAAAATATTATATTCGTTTTTGTTCAGTTATCATTTGGGCGATAATTTTCGTTAGATTAATCCTTAATGAAAATATTCAGTTATATCTCAGAAAGCCATACACTTTTAGATCAATTTTAGTTCGTGTTTTAGTAATGTAATTTTTTTAATTTTAGCTTAATTTCAGTAATTTTTGTTGTTTTTTAGTTTCATCTTCATTTTTAGCTATATTTTCGTAATTTTAGTTCCATTTCAGTTTTCGTTCGGCAATCATTTTCGGTATCGTTAACGATCAGCTATCATTTTCATTATCGTTATAGGTAGTGAAAATATCACTATATTTGCAGCATGGATGATTGCATTGAGGGCAAGCCTGCATCGAGGGTAAGATACAAATACTGAACTATCCAGCATTTCAGTAAAACCAAGCCTACATCACAATTTAAAATCCACATCATAATTTATAATGCAGGAAAAGCGAGTCTAAAACAGACAAGCAAAGAAGATAAGTTGTCTGAAGACACAGTGCTGCATATCATTTGGGCGGTTTTGTCTCTTAGAAATATCACTGCACATTATTTTCGTGCTTTGTGAGAGCTGCCCATTGTAAATGGCTTCTACTGGGTTATTTTCTGCGCTTGTGATTTTCTGAAGTTTTGCCGATTCGCAAAATTCGTCAAAATGAAATACACTACAAAACTTCATGTCTTACAAAAGTCTCTGAAGACGCAATTATCTTCCTTCAGAAAGCGGGGGGAGCCTTCACCTGCGAGTCGAGCAGTTCTTTCATCATGCGATCGTTGCCGGTCGCGAACAGCTGCTTCCCGTCGGGGGAGATGGTGACCCCTGTGTAGCCGCAGCCCTTGATGATGTTCTCCGAGAGGCGCTTGCCAGTCATCACATCCCACTCGTACACTGCGCCGTCCATGCCCGCAGACACCAGACTCGTGTCGTCCGGGGACCTGGGACACGCAGCGGGGTTGTAGACCGGAGAGGGTATTGAGGGTCAGGCCCCCAAATAGTAATAGTATATATTAATAGCTGTAAACCATTTCCAGAGTAAAACGTTTGAACCAATTTTTAGAAGTCCCTAAAGAATTCAGTAATGAGGACCTTAAAAAATTCATTTTGGGCTAATATATGGAGTAATGTTGGGTGTGATCGTGCGGAACAGCATTCTTCGTGGAACAGCCTTGCATATGGAACAGTGTGCTGTGTGGAACAGTGGAACGTTAGGTTTGGGTGTTAGGTTTTTCAAAAGTATGCGTTCAGCATTAATTTTTTATTTTGGGGGGGAAGTTTCGGGACCGTGCGTAGTAACAAAGACACATTGAATCGCTCGCTCGCTCGTTCGCTCGCTCGCTCACTCACCAGATGACGTTGGTAACGCGCCCGTCGTGCCCGCGGTAGTTGGCGAGAAGGTCAAAGGTCGTGGCCGAGTACGTCTGAATGAGATTGCCGTAGACAATGGCGAAGAAGTGTCCACCGTGACTGAAGCTCACCTGCAGCAGCGCTAGTAGCTTACCGTACAGCAACAAGACGTATGTCATGTGTACATGCTTAGCTTAGATATAAATCATCAAGGAAGCATCAATTCAACTTTTCAAGCAAATGCATGGGGGGGGAGATTTGTAGTTTAAGGACCGTGTGTGACAATGAAGACTACACGAAACTGGGCAATTACAGTCAGGTTCTGTGTAAGAGAGCCGCCACAGAATCGCTCCCCTTCTTCAGTTGCCTTTCGCGGGTCTGCCTCGCCCCTGCCCCCTCCCCCTCTTCTCACCTCGACAGTGGCATAGGAGATACATACCCCCATCCCCTCCCTTCCCCCCTCATCTCTCGGCAGTGGCATAAGGGGGAACAGCCTTGCCTCTCCCCCTGCCTCTCCCCCACTCCCTCGCCTCTCCCCACACCTCTCGGCCGTGACGCAGCGCGCACTCCCTCCCCCCCTTCCCGCACCCCCTCCCCCCCCCTCACCTCTCGGCAGTGACGCAGGGGGTACTCCTTGAAGGTGCTGACGTCATCGATGAGGATGTTCATGAGGTGGACGTTGTCGCTAAAGGTGACGAGCAGGAAGAGCCCGGTGGGGTGGATGGCGACACTGAGTGGCTCGTCGTTGAAGAACTTGTGCAGCTCCAGCTGTCTGCATGCACAGTCGCACACGCGACATTATGCTGTCTGCATTCAATTAAACATGAATATAGCGCTGTCTGCATGTTGGGCTGCATGTAGACTACATGCTCATCTTAATTTTCATCAGACACCCTTATTAAGCAGCGAGCGAATATATAAATGTCTAAACTGCGCGCTTCGATTACTGCTTATTCCTGGCCTATCTCAACGATGCAATAATGGATCTGAAAAAAAATTAAACCCAACCCCGACCGTATCCCTCACCTAAACCCCTGATAAAAACAGTAATCCTTACCCTAACCCTTGAAAAAACTCAAAACCGGATTCAACCACATTTTTTTCCGTACTCCAGATCCAAGTGTTAGGCGGAACATTGCGCTGTCTGTACACACATGGAACATTGCACTGTCTGCACACACGCGGATCATTGCGCTGTCTGTACACACATGGAACATTGCACTGTCTGCACACACACGGAACATCCAGCAAACTGTTTTTGTTTAAAATCACTATCGATTTATTGAGTACAAAGCTATGCATGTACATGTACAAATGCATTGACGTTCACTGGAAACAGAAGAAGACCTCGTCTCAAAGTGGACCCAAGTGGAGTGACAAAGACCTCGTCTCAAACTGGACCCAAGTAGAGTGACCTGGTCTCAAAGTTCCAGAGCCGGATAGACTTATCCGATGAGCAGGTGACCGCGAGCGGCTTGCGTATGCAGATGTCCATCCCCGTCACGGCCCCCGAGTGGGCGGCGTTCTGGACCAATAGGAACGTGCCCTTGTCGTCCTGACAACGGTCACCATGGTTACAGTAACCATGGGGGCAGCGGGGCTGAAGATCACTTTCTGAATAAGTAGCAAAATTATATGACGCTCAAAATCTGAATGCCCATTATAGAAAGTGTGATTAATACTAAAATTTTAACGCAAAAAATCAATTTCATGGCTTTCAGTAGCAAATATATACTAGTTTTACTAAAATCCCCTTATTTTCAATACAAATTTGATTTTCTTTATTAAAGTGGAGGTCTATTGAGTCACGAAATGTTACAAATAGTCTGTGAAACATACGGCTGGTTATCTGCCAAGTTGTAGGAATCTGGGGCCTGTTTCTCAAAATATCTTACTCAAATTTTACTCTTAAGAAGTTTGTAAGAAAATCTTAAGCAAATTTTTGTCTTAGTTATTTTAAGCTCTGTACCGCCACGGCGCCACTCAAAAAACCAAATGTTGACGTCATGGCGGTCGGCGGTTGAACTAATTACAGTAGGGGACAGACATTTTAGAGCAGGGGTGGCAAACAGCATAGTCTAATGTTACATTTTCTGAGAGCAGGGGGGGCAGAGGCTCCTAGCAGAGGGGGCACTGCCCGCCCTGCCCCTCTCACGCAACGGGCCTGATTAAAACGTAAAGATGCGACGGATACGGTAAAGCGGAGGGTGGGTGTCCAACTGTTCATGGCTGTAAATGGACTACTCCTGCATAAGCGGGGAAAGCGGCCCTAAATGCGCGCGTGTGTTTGTGCAATCATCATTTTAATTGTCTTTTATTTCGTACCGCACGACGAAAAAGGACAACCCCATAGAGAGAACTTAGCGTCAAAAATATAATAATTTTAATTGTATTTCGTGTGAGGGGCGCTCACCCGTAGGCTGGAGGAGGAGAAGATGTACTCGTAGAGGTTGCCGTCCGCTGCGCTGCAGATGAGCTGCTCCTCTGTCGGGCTGAAGATGAGATTGAGGATGATTACGTCCCCCGACCTCGACGGGATCACGCTGTACGGGTCTTGAGGGATCTGCGAACACAATGCAGAGTATTGTTACACCGGAGGGTCCTGAGGGATCTGCGCAGACAACGCAGAGTATTGTTACACTGGAGGGTCCTGAGGAATCTACGCACACGAAACATAGTATACTGTTACCGAAGAATTTTATTTTTTTATTTTTTTATTTTAGGACCGTGGGTAGCACAAGGACTATATGCAGTCCGGTTCTATGCAAAAAAGCAGGATCAGGACTGCTCCCCCTTCTTTAGTCGCCTTTACGGTTCGCCCGGTGAGCTCTGGGCTTCAAGCCAATTCTTTGTTCCCCGGCCTGCAGGGGTTAAATGTAATGGAAGGTGGAGACATGGATTTAACATCATTCGATCATCGTTCTGAAATATCTACAAAGAAAAATTTACTGTGTGCTATATAACACCACTTCATGACAAGGGGTTTTACATGAAATTCTAAAAACCAGGACGCTAGATGATTCAGTGACGCTGCGTTCACTACATGACGCAACATTCACTTCATCTTGTAAAATGTCAAAAAAAAATGTGTGCACATGCCCATTTCTCAAACGCTGATCAGAAAACTGTGCAAATATCGTGATTATTTCATTCATATCTATAGTGCCTTCCTTTAAAAAATTAAGAAAAGGTCAATTTTTTAATGTTTTTGCAACATAAGTCCTTTTCACAATTCAACACAAATTCTAACTCACAGAAAAAACCCTCCACTTTGTTGAATCAGATATAAATCATGCGAATCTTTAATCGAAGGAATAATGCCCCCAAAACAGACAAATACAATAAGTGTAGGCTATACAATGTGCATATCAAAACGGAAAACCGGGGAAGAAAGTTGCGAATCTTGCCCGGATCTCCCTCGTCATGCGGTACATATCGCGCGATCCCGTCTTCTCGAAGATGGTCACGATGCCGAGCCCCCACGCGCACGCGAAACCCTTCGTGAACCCGGTGATGGCTGACACGGCGACGCGCGCCACGGTCGCCGCGCCCTCGCTGCGCGACTGGCCGACCAGCACCGACACACTGCTCTCTACGGAGGGGCTGGGGGGCGCACAAGAAAAAGAAGAAGAAGATTATCGCGTAGGTGGCTACTGTAACTAGTGAAGCCCATAGCGTGGGAGCACATACACTCAGAGGCGTTTTAAGCAGGCACGTATATGAAGGACGCCGGCCAAAATTTAAGAAGTTTCACAATATGTATCTATTTTTCTCGCAGCAGTGTAGAAGACTATATAGAAAATAACAGAAACGGAGCATAAGAAAAGATTAATTTAAATAAAATGTCTAGGAAAATACAATGCATATGCATCGAGATACAATATATGAAGTGTGCAACAATCAAGATGATTATACAGCCCAAGGTGTATTATATTGCAAAACGCCATATTTAAAGCAACTAGAATTACATGACTCACTAAGTCCATATTTAGTGCATAAATCACTCAATTCTGAGTCAGCCCATTTCTGAAAATAGATTTCTATGACGTCACGAATCCAACACGAATAGAATCCAAGCGACTGACACTTCGTAGTCGCCGAGGTTGAACTCGAAGCGCAGCTCGAGCCCCTCGTAGACGAGCAGGACCCCGTCCATGGTCCCCACGGCGCAGAGCTTGCTGCCGAGCCACGCGTGGCAGGTGTAGTGCGGCGCGCCGGGCTTGGGCGCCATGGCGGCGCGGAGACTGCCGTCCATGAGGCGGAACTGAACGAACACGCCCCCGCCCACCACCGACACCACGCGCGCGTCCTCCGGCTTGAACTTTATCTGGGGGGTCATCAACGGCAACAGGCTCGAGGTAGGGTTCAGCAGTAGGCTATTGTATAGCGGATATTAGCACGGCTAAGTGCAGTAGGCTAGTATGCCAAAAATTAGGTTCCTTTGACAACTTGTACGCCTAATAATGAACAGGCATAGGGGCGATGGCAGGAATAGGTGTTTTGGACTTTTTTAAGGACCAACTTACTTCAATATCAGAAAACACCTTTTCTTCCCATTTCAGGAGGGTTTGAACGCTGACAGAACCCCTCACCGGACCCCCAGTCTTCGCTCCTGTACCTGGTAGAGAGGCGGGTTGGTGGTGCTACAAGCAGCATGGCAAACACACATACGGACATAAAAACACACATACAAACACACGGACAAGCAGACGTACCTGGTAGATAGGCTCGGTGGCAGGTGGGTTTGCGGTGCGCGCCACCCCGAGCAGCTTGTTTGTTTCCCACTGAAAGTAGGACATGGTCCAGTCCGGCGAGCCCCCCTGGATGGCGAGACACTTGGAGTCTGAGGAGAACTCGATCCATACCACCTCGTCAGAGACGATGTCGAGCGGACCCAGCACCTTCTTCTTGCGCCCCGTCTACATGCAGCCAGGGCGCAGCAACACGGCGCCTCCGTGCTTTTATCATCATATTAACATAAATAAATTATTGATGTATTTTATTTGCCAAATAAATGACAGTACATCATCGCATCAAGCCGAAGAAAAACAATTATGCACCATAGAGTATAAGTGAATGAGCCAAAAAATAACAAAATATTGAATTGTCACAAATTACAGTAATAATTAAACTTCTTAATCACTGTTAGTGATAAATTGATAAATTGTTTATGCAGATTTGTTCAACTTTTCTAGATCCCGTCATTAACTGACAGGTGATACGCTTGTAGTACACGTGAATTATAATCATCTTTTGGACATCAGTTCTAATGCGCTACAGGCAAGCCTGTAGAGACGTGTCCATGTTAACACAGGTTAGACGTTTATATCCAATCTTCAAATCTTTCTACCGCCAACCACAATATTAAATTGCTTCGGATGAATATCAGCTAGCGACACTTGGTTGTTTAACAAGTTCATAATTCTATCAAAGGGTCTCTTACGACTCGTCTGCGAAGCTCTGGGCTGCAGACCCATTCCCTTTTGACGCCAGTCAGTAGTGGTCAGTACCTGCGTTTCGTAGATGGTCACGGTCGGTTTCTCGTTCTTCTCCCTGTCCCCCCGGTCGCCCGTAGCGAGGTGTTGCTTGTAGGGGCCGAACGCGACCGACGTGAAGGTGCGACCCTTATCTGAGCTCAACTAAAACAGACAGGCAGCGGGGGGTTAGCATCGAGCCATTGTGCATGTAGCGACCGTTTAGATTGGAGCCATTGCAGGCATGTATCAAATCAAGTGTCAAAACAAATGCGTTTTACTTTAGACTTCGAAACGAGAACAAAACATGAGATTTAAACGTGACAAGTCTAAAACAATGACACACACTGCAGGCGCTGAGCGATCATTCTCAGCGCAGACTAACGTGTGTCATTCAGTATCGCCCACACGAATTATGTCGCGTTTTAAAATGCATGGCGCATTTTCTTTATAATAGCTGCTATGTATACGTATCTGGCCCGTGACTGAGAGTTCAAGAATTAGAGTTATTTAATTATTAACAGAAGCATTAAGCACTAACGCTATATTAAAAAATCTTACTACAGTACCTAGAGGTAAGATATCAACATGTTGTAGCATAGAACAAGATATCAACATTATAGCAAACACTTACATTGCTGCAAAGGCTAATGTCAATGGCTAATCTATCAATTATAATAAAGTCTAGTCTACAAATTCCATAACAGGACTTTTGTTAGAAAAACTGATCAAGTAAATGAAGCAGGAGTTTTGATCAAAGCGCAGCAGTTGATGTGGCTTGCACAGATTCTGGAGATAAAGAACTTCACGGGTTTCTCATTCTTTGTGAGAAAAAATATACTGCCACGGGTGTGAATATCGTTGTGTACAATATTGCAGCACAAGCACAGACCAGCGCGCAAACGCCTAAGTTCCGAAGTACACAGTTCGGCCTTTTCAAGACGGTGAGGGTAATTAAATCCTTCAGAGCTATAATTGTTAGTCGTTTAGTAAAAAAAAACGCTTTACCGATTCCAGTCGGCCGTTTAGTACAGCGCAGGCCTAGGAGTATAACGTAGCAGCCGTTTAGAACAGAGCTACAGGTCTACAGCATGCAGAGGCAATTAACAACTGAGCCATTGCAGCCGTACAGGGTATAGTGAGAGACGGTGGCGGGAGGGGGGGGGGAAGGCCCCCCCCCCAATGGCTTGAGAAAGCCATTAATTTAAATTTTTATAGTAACTTTGTTGATGAATCTACATCCCTGCGTTTTTGACATAATTCTGCTTGAGAAACAGGCGTTTGAAACACAAGCGTTTCAACAGGATTCGTCTTTCTCAGCCACACCGTCAGACCGGGATGCGAGAAGCAGCAGGAGCCACAGCAGCTGTTTACAGGCTCTTCTTGAGAGTTTAAGGACCGGGTGTAATAACGAAGACCTTTACAGTCCGGTTCAAGACCTAGGCCTCGGCTTTGAAAAGCAAAGAACCGCTGCCCTTTCGTTAGTCGCCTTCCACGACTCGCCCGGGTAGCTCTGAGCTGCAAGTCAATTCTTTGTTTCCCGGCCTGCAGGGGTTACAGCTTACAGGCATAATGCGCTGCAGGTTCTGGTCTATGTTGTAGAAGATAAGGGTTCCCCCCGCCAGGTACATGAGGTGGTGAGCGTCGTAGAACGCCACGTTGCCGCACACGTCCGTACGCAGGCCGAACACCCAGTGGAGGTGCGCCGACGATATCGACATTCTGCCCTGTCTACACGACAGACTTTTATACACCAAATAGAGCGCACATAATAGCGCTTTGAACGGCAGCTAACGTGTGTAAAACCAGTCTATTTAGACAGATCAAGAGTGAGCTCTGAACGTTATTGAAGACTATGTAAGGCCGAGACCAAAGTAGGCAACAGACAAGATAATAATTCGGTCGCATTAACTTATTCAGTTAATTAACCGATTTCATGTGCTAGTGACGTCAGCATGTTTGGACCGTATCGTTGTCATGGTGCGAATAGCGGATTTCTGTGTTTTTTCTGCTCAGGCCTACTAGTTTCAAATAATTAGCACTTTCCCCGCGTGTAAACTGGATAAATGACCTCCAGTGGCGTCGCCACGATTTGACTTTAGGTGTGGCGCGTGAAAATTATCTCAAAATATGGTTAATGTTCATTGCATAATTTGCGTGAATAATATTCTTTATTTCAAACTGTTTCGTAATAGAAGCACTCAAGGCGGGTTTTAAATATTTGTTTCAAGAATCCGGTTAATTGTTGATTCAACGAAATTGTTGAATTACAATAGCATCTATAATTGACATGATTGATACACTCGTCTTTTCCACCGCTTCAGGTGTTTTGTTCAGGCTATAGACCTATCCCTAAAGTTTCGTAACGGGAAATATCGTTTTTCGCTCAGCTAGATCAGCATTTGGGTATCATTCGTTCTGATGATATAACCAATTAGTATACTATTATTGTGATTTTGTAATGTCAACTATGATTTACTGCCGGTTGCTCGACCTCGACTTGAAGCGCGATTTAATTTTGTAGTCCGAATTGACCAATCAAATTATTCGATACAATTCTCTCATATATATTGTACTCGTGCACTTGTAAATGGCTGCGGCGTGCCTGGCGCGTTACCAGTAAGGAAATATAATTGTGAGAGCGTTCTTCGGCTGAGAGCAAGTGGGATTGGAGTGAAATGTGTCGGGTCGCGCTGGCGTGCGTGAGCTAGCTGCGCACACGTGTACTGCCTACTGCCTCGTTGCATTGAGTGGCGCAGCCTGCGTTTTACTTTAGGTGTGGCGCACGGACATTATCACAAAATACGGTTAAATTTCGACGGACAACTAGCATAATCAATGTTCGTAACTTCAAACTGCTGCATAATGCAACACTCGAGGCGATTTCAAGAGCCCGGTTACTTGTACGGGCAAATTCAATGAAATTGTTGAATCACAACGGCATTTATAATTTGCATGATCGGCGGGCAGTTTCAATCCTTAAAAATATGACGAAGTTCAGATGTGGCACGAGCCACCGTGCCACATGGCTGGCGACGCTACTGTTGACCTCATCTGTTACATAAAATTATTTCAATCACTTTATTGTTGTCATTTTTTGACGGTAATTTATATTGATGCTGCAGTAATGTTGAATTTAGACTTCAAAATACTAAAGATTGCTGCAGGTTTTTGGACGCCAGGATTTTAGACTATTGCCTTTGGACTGTCAAATTGTTTCTCTGTACATAGTGTATGTCTTTGGTTAATAATAATTAGCTAATGCTAACATCTGAGTCATCAGTCTATATAATTAAAGTCACCAGTCACAAGAAAATGCAATTACGTACAATTAGCACAGTACATACCAAGGCCTGCTAGTGAAAGTTTAAGGTCTACAATTTTATCTCATTATCATTCAAAATGTATGCAATAATCGATCTAAAGTGTAGGCTTGGGCTGCTAATTAATAGCTGGCAGAGCCTGCACTTTGCCGTTGATTACGGCTTAGTTACATCATTTAACGTTTACGCATAATTGGCTGCCTAGGCCTACTATCTAAAGTCCAAACCGACTGGCAAATGCTGGAACGAGCGTGTTGGCATGTCCCTGCTGCGACACTACATGCACACGTACGTGATGTAGTGTGTGCGCCTACCGTACGAGTGTATTATTCCCGCTGACGATGGGACGAGACGACATTGTGTGACCCTCATTACGCGCGGGGCTGGGGTCAGGGGCAAGAGGCCATCGGGGCGCGCCCTCCCTCCCCCCCCACCGCCGCTGGAGGACCATCGGTCACTGCTTTGCGAAGGTATGCCAATGTTTTGTGGTGAATCATGGGGTTTGCCTCGAAAATGCGAGCGAAATCTAAGCGTCGAGTGAGAGACCCAAAAAGAGAGACTGAATTTAGCCGTTGAGTCTCTCTTTTTGAATCTCTCACTCAACGATTAGATTATGGACCTTGAACCTCTTCTAATCAGATATCTATGTCTTGTAAAATGGGGTTTGGATGTATTACACGGTGTAGGCCCTAATTCGGCTTTTCACTAAATTTTGCATCGCTGCATAACTCGAGTCGTCGTACACAATAGAGACCAATCACGGAAGCGTCTCACAACAACTCGGTTAACGTGAACTGAAGCCGTCATTTTGCGAGCTTATTCAATCAGGCGTTTTATTCATTACACGTTAGGCCTATTGGCTACGCGACAACACTTTGCGGCATAGCCATGTATGCTCCGTATGGCTTGTGAGAAAATCGAATGGAGGGTTACGTTCTAAATCGAAGACCAATGCCTCTATTAATAATCTGAAAGTATGTACCGGTTTGGCTATACAGACTACTTAGGCTTGAATAGCATTAGGCCTACACGCGTTATATGTAGCTAAATGTACGCAAATAGCCTAAAATGTCGGTCTAGATTTCCGTTTCCACAGGGGATAGACGAGACAAATCAGACGTAATCTAGAAAGTGAAACAAATGAGGATTTTGTATGTGAATTTGACAGGGGCGATGATGCTAGATCGAACTGCCATGCGCCAGCCTCCACCTGATAGCGCACCCGCCCCCCCCCCCCCCCACTCCTCCTACCATTCGTTCCCTCTTAAAATAAGTTCTATAGATGGATCTATAAATGGCAGCACGGCCGGAGGGGGGCGACAGAGGGCATGAATAGATTATGGAGTCGATCAGCGAGGATAATCCCAGTCAACGGGCGCACTCGGGCAAATGGGCTAGAGCCCCACACAGACGGAAGTATGAGTGGGGGTATGACAATATTGGAGAGGGAAGGGTGGCCCCACACAGACGGAAGTATGAGTGGGAGTATAACAATATTGGAGAGGGAAGGGTGGCCCCACACAGACGGAAGTATGAGTGGGGGTATGACAATATTGGAGAGGGAACGGTGGCCGCACACAGACGGAAATATGAGTGGGGATATGACAATATTGGAGAGGGGAGGGATGAGCTCGATTGGGAGCTTGACTATTTGGGACAATTTGACATTTTTGTTTTGGTCTTTTAGATAACCTATCAAATATCAATCTTAGATTCAATCTTAGCCTATTAATGAAGAGCAAACTGTTACCTGAATGATCGTTGGTCAATATTTCTGGAACCTCGCGTGAAATAGATCGTATATCTGGCCTATTTCTCACTGCGCTGATTGGCTAGATGAGGTTGACCTAATAATCTCTGATCAAAATAATGCGGACTCCTCATTAGCAACTGAATTCAGTTTCAATTATTTAGCAAACTTTCCGTTTTCGTTTGTAATAATATCGCATATTTGCTGCAAATATGCTACGGTACACATTGCATGCATGTAAGTGATCTTTGCAACTAATTTAAGCGGTGTTAAAAAAGGATTTACGCGAGATGGCTGCCGCTACAGTGATGACGTCACTAGATAACGCAGCTTAGTCGCGCCGCTGCTCAGTGCGCATGGGCGGGCGATTATTTCGGAGACGCGGATTAGGCTGATCCACTATTGAGGCGGATATCTGAAGGATTCCGCAGTCTCGGAGTAGCGCTGTGGTGGTTAAAGATCGAGGTATCGTTGAGTGGTGGCGTCGTCTCAGAGGTGTAGTTAGGCATATTTGGCTGCGCTTCGAGTTTTTGTCAACTTTTACGCTAAAATCAGCGTAAAACAAGGATTCAAACAGTGCGATGAACTGATAGAATGAAGCAGATTGGTAGAAACAATAACTAAAGAGCGGTGAATGGGGGGGCTCAATTCATAAAATACTTGATTCGTGCCGTTGATGCCTTTAAATTCATTTTTACGTGCCAATTATTCAGATACACTGGCAGGCACATCAGACTGCTTTTAGCCAAATCAGACGAATCCAAGATTCTCTACAAAATCGAATCTTTGGTCGGAAATCCATCGTGTCTATCGTGTCCATCGTGTCACTAGAATCGTTAGGCCAAATTTTCGAACTAATTAGATACTACTGTACTCAACCCATAACTACATGTAGTCTAGCCAACAAGTTGGCTAGCCGTCTGGGCCCAAAGCTTAGTGTCATTGACTATTATGAAATATGCTATGGTAGGCTATATATAAATTGCATAAGTGTTTGTTGAAACTAATTGCAGCGTTGCTAAGAAACGACTTACTTTTCGTATTTTCTTTTCTTTTCATCAAAACTGGCTTTTCTGACGCGAGATACCCTTTATATTCTAGCGAAAACTGCGGGCGCGCGACGCCGCTGCATCAGAGCTAGCTCGCTGTAGACGAGGTATTTATAAAACGGGCTTCGATGTAGCGAGCGATCGAAGTATGGGATATCGAACACGGTCGTCGTGTTTACAGATTAGGGTATTGCTCGACTAAAGCCTCTTGGAATTACACGCTTTATACGAGATAACACGCTTTGCATATTTACATGTACCGTATCATGCGAGCGCCTTATCAAGAATGAGTCAAGCCAAGTATCTGATTTGAAAACAACATAAGAAGAATAATATCGTCGACCATATAGCACGAAGACAGCTCGGAGTGGGCTATGAGCGGCGGGCTCGGAGAGGATCGGCATTATGGAACCAATGTTGGAGCACGTAATTATTGCATAACAGTGGCTGCATAAGGAGATACAGTAGGTTCTATTAATTATTGTTTGGTCGTTATTCACCGACACATCAGACTTCGCAAAGAGCTTATTACCGCAGTCAACTGCAATTGAGGCACACACTGTGAGCTCCAGTGACGTCAACGTATGCACGCTCTGCTGTGACATGTGACGTCATCATTGAAAGACGCTTTGCTGTCAGCGGTGACGTCATCATTAGAAGGCGTTCGGATGTAGAGCGTGACGTCATCAGCGATGAAGTGTCGCCGTCTGACGGCCGTTCTCTGCGTGGCTGCGTGCGTGCTCCGATCTGTGTCAACGACTGCCGACCCTGCCCAAGAGTTGCTGCTAGTCAGAGACTCGGGTCAGTGATAATTATGACTTGTTTCAATAGCAATTTTGATAATCTTCTAAATATAGTATTTTCAGGGTTGATTATCTTTGAGTTTATATTTACATGCATAGTTTAGTATTCCATTCATTAAGTCGCTGTTATAAAACAACGATGTTTTTTGATCACGCGGCGTGTGTGCAGTGAGCCAATGTTGCAAACGCATCACACTATTGTTTGTGATCTTGGTCGTTTGTTGGAACACGAGAGAAGATGCTGGTTGGGCTAAGTTTCCTTTTAAGTGAAAGAGGATAAGCTTTTCTGGGATGCTCTGGTTCGATGCAGCCTCCACTAGGCCTGTGCTTCTCCGCATGTAGTTACAAGTACATGTAGATCTGGAGATTGAAGTCTTGGACACCCATTCGACTTTTAGGACCCATCGTAGCGCTATCTGGGCCAAACGTTCAATTACAACTGACGTTAACACCAAACTGCAATCGTTAGTCTACAATACCAGGTCAGCACGTGCGTACTGTCAATGACCAGCCTCTCCAAAGTCTCCGTGCACTATATTAAATCAATACTCTGTCTTTTGCGAACACAGGCGCGCGTTCATCAGCGTATCGGCTCACTAGAAATCCGTACTCATTAAACTTCCTCGCTTGCAACATCACACGTTAGTGTTCGATCCACCCCGTTATCGACTTAATACTACAAGAACTTGTCGTCCATATAGCCCCTTCCCTCCCCCCCCCCCCCCACTAATGGTTTTCGGCTGGCTCGAGTGAAAATCTGTTTTTTGTGGAAATTGACGTTTTCGATCGGCGCGGTTTCTCAGTAGTGTTCAATTATCTGTCGAACACAGAGACGAGACAGGATGATACGCGTCGTGTGGGGCGCTTAGATGTCTCACTGCCGACCACTGATCACATGCGGGCGTTCAGTATACAGCACTGCAGCTCTGGAGGGGGGGGGCAGGGTGTGTGTGTGGGGGGGGGGGTTTAAGGACCGTGTGTTGTAGCAAAGACGTAATTACAGTCCGGTTCTGTGTAAGAGAGCCGCCACAGAATTGCTCCAATTTCTTTAGTCGACGCGCCCCATTTCCTTTTACGACTCGCCCGGGAGCTCTGGGCTGCAAGTGTAGTCCTTGTTTCCCGACTGTGTCACAGTCCCTCTAGACCAGAGACTCAGAGCTGAACGCATCCCGCTGCGTGTCTGTTTAGCCGCTGCGAGTGGGACGCAGCTCTCGAGCAGAGCGTCTGTTCGGCGATCGATTTCAAATCACGGCTCGCTATGGATATACAATGCCTCTATAATGCGACGCGACAACGCTAATGAATCGTAAAAACGCTTCTCCGTCCACCAAGGATACCCGCCCCCCCCCCACTCCCAGTCACCGGGCATTGTGACGGTTAGAATAATAAGCGGGAGGCTAGAACAGCGGGAATGTGTGAATGGATAAGGGATTTTTTTTGTCTCAAGTTTGTCAAACATTGTCCTAGGATTACAAGCATACAAATTACCGACACGATTCTGATGTTGTGTAATATGCACAGCTACAGCAGCAGTGTGTCATAGCTTATACGTTAATCGGCAGTCATCTGACGCATTAATCACACAGTGCACATACTGCTATGATATAGTGTTTGCATTATGGATTGTTTCGTTTCAAAAAATTAAGCTCATTTCAATATTAAGCAGAGAAATTAATAAATTTGCAAGTGTTTCTTTAAATAGCAGCGTAGATGTAATTTATCTTCTCACGGAAGCTTGTAGTAGTTCGCCCCTAGGCCTGCTGCAGGCCCCAAAATGGGTCCATTGTTTAAGATAGAGTAAGGTGGGGGATGGGGGGGGAAAGCTCTGTTGTACATGTTGGGAAGCTCCATACTTGCACTGAAGGTGTAATCGCAGCTACGGAGACGTCTGTCGAGCGCGTGCTTAAGTACACGAACGCAATCGGACGACTGATTAGATTATCTCGTCACTACATCAAGGCGGAAATTGAGGGTCGCCGGGGAGCCACGGAAGAACGTAGAGGAGAGAGGAAAGAGGAGAGCGGAGAGAGGAGAGCGGAGAGAGGAGAGAGGAGAGAGGAGAGAGGAGAGAGGAGAGCGGAGAGAGGAGAGAGGAGA
>JAQIWG010000049.1:0-53732 GCA_034695025.1 Chamaedrilus cognettii | reverse complement strand
CCCACCCACCCACCCACCCACCCACCCACCCACCCACTCACCAGTGCACGAGTGGATGTACCAGATGGCGCCGGTCAGCGCCGCACCGATCAGGAACGCAGCGAAGGCGATCCCGACGACGGTGGGAGAGTTGAGTCCGACGACGTGAATGACCTGCTCACAGGGGGGCGCAACCGCCGCGCTGCCAGGGGGCGGCGCGGGGGTGTCCTTCTGTGCGCCTGTCATGGCTTCCTCGCGATGGGTGTCTGTGAGCACCGGCACACATCAACATCACAGCACGTTGCAAGGCGCATAAATAGAAACAGTTTTTTTGTCTGCTTTTTTAATCCACCCTAGCATGCCAGGCCACATGCTCCGCCATCCATGCTGGTCGAACGCATGTGAAGCCATTAACAGAATAAACGACTAAAAAGGCAACTAGTTACGCACTGTCATAGAAATAACATAAAAATGACTTCAAAAGTACAATAAAGAGAATAACAATAATCATCATCATCATTCACGTTTTATGTCCACTTTTCCTTGCTAGCACAGGTTGGACGTTTCCCACGACGAGACTCCCCCAAAACTCCCGATTCTCTGCCATCTCTCTATTCATGCCTCTAAAAGGACTCAATCAGAAGAACCAAAGCAACATAAAAGAGAACGTAAATCACAGAACAAAACGCTCGCTTGCTAAAACTGCACAGAAGGGCGCACCTCCTGCACGTAAGGTCTGCTGCGCCTCCGAGACCGGAGCAAGGTTGATCACGATTGGACCGACCGACTTTGAGTCATGTGACCCATCCTGTGACCCGCCACGTGACCCATCGTGTGACCCGTCGTGGGACTCGACACAGAACTGGACTTGCGACTTGCACTGAACAACAAACGACCAGGGGCCTGTTCTCAGAGCTTCCCTAAACTTAAGCCTAAACTTAATCCTAAATCTGATTTGCAAAATTAAATCCCTTCGCCGACCGCAATGACGCCATCGTTTGGTTTAGAGCACGTGTCGGTGCGGATTTAAAAATAACAAATGCTACAATGTGCATAAGATTTTCTTAAGAACTTAACTCTTTAATCCCTGCATATTATAAAAAAGGCCAGACATTTACACCTGACTATGCTGGCAGCTAAAGGCCCCATAAAATCTAACGGTTTTCTGCATTTTTTTTCAACGAAATTGATTATATTTTAAAAACCTGAATCTCAGCTCCTATGAAAGCCAAAATGTTAATTTTACACCTAACAGATCGTCTTGAACTAAATCATCCACTTTTAGATCCAATATGGTGAGAAAAACTAAATTGTGGGGTAGGGCCTCAAACTTGGAGGACCTTTCTTTTGTTAACAAAACGTCAACGGTGAAGTTTCATGGGATATATGATAGCGTCATCATGGTCATATTTCAAACTATCAGTGGCAAGTGGTAGCGACCTCAATTTCACATATTCTACTTCAAAAATAATTCAAATCGGAGCAGGGGTTCAGTCCGTGTAGCTTAGAGTAACGGGACCAAATGCAAGCGTTGTAAAAAAAGTAAAAAAAAGCAATTTTTTTCAATGCAAAATTATAAAGTTTATCAGATTTAAATTTGGATATATACAAAGACTTCCCTATTCAATTTCGCACATTTTGATGCAAAAATTGTTGAAATCGGAGAAAGCGTCGCATCATAGCGCACATTTTTGCAATACACCCGCAGGGCTTGATCTGCCAGTCGCCAAAATAAAATTATTGCACAGTTGGCGATTTTTTTTCCATTTAATAAAAGCTCTTGGTGAATTTTTTATTCATCATTCGTTCTAAGAAGCTCAATTACTGGATCTATGGTGATGAACAGAGCAATGAATTTGATATATTTCAGTGCACCCAAAGGGAACAAAATAATGTGTAACAAAGTTGGCAAAAAAGTACGACCTGGCGAAAAAAGGAGTACGAGTAATTTGGGGAATATTTGACAAATTGTTTTCAAAAACCAGATCAGGCCCTGTTTGCACTATACGTGAGTTAACAATGACCTTGTGACCTAATCTGTATTTTTCAGTATATTTCCCGTCACGGCGCGACGCAGCTATATTTTCCGTCACGGCAGGAATCAGCTATATATTAGTATAAAAATTCATAATTTTCTGTTCTTAAATATTTTCTATACGGATGCATGATGGACACTTATAATTTTTTACTTTTTCATTGATCAGCATTCACGCAATCTTCAAACCTAGCCTCTAAAATAAATAAAATCAAATTTGAATTAATTACATTTAAAATTAAACTTAATTAATTTGAAATTAATCTTCAAACCTAGCCTCATTCTAGAATATCATAATTTGTTTGCATCTGCATCATTTGCACTGTATGCGAGTTAATAATGACTTTGCAATCTAATCTGCATTTTTCAGTATATTTTTCTTCACGGCGCGACGCAGCTATATTTTCCAGCTAAAATTTGTGCAGTCTTCGTCAACTGGTTAATTAATCCTCCATTAAATCCTTCATCCTAATCCTCAACTCTCATCTTCAACTTTCGACTCCCTTCCTCAACTCTCATCCTCAACTCTCATCCTTAACTCTTATCCTCATCTCTTTCTGAATTCTCAACTCTCATCCTCAACTCTCAATTCTCATCCTCAACTCTCATCCTCAACTCTCAGCTATAATCCTCAACACTCAACTCTCATCCTCAACTCCCAACTCTCATCCGCTACGTCCATCTCTCAAGCATAACTCGATATCTTATCCTCAACTCTTATCCTTAAATCTCATCCTCAACTCTCAACTTTCATCCTCAACTCTCATCCTCAACTCTCATCCTCAACTCTCAGCCTCAACTCTCATCCTCAACTCTCATCCTCAACTCTCATCCTCAACTCTCATCTCTCTCTGGCCAGGTCAGTCTCTAGCCAGGCGTCACAGAAACTAATCACTGAGCGACAATAAAGATAACAGGTACATTCTAGCCAGTTAGCAATGTTACATCTAGGTTATAGCATGCAGACCAGTGGATGGATCATGGAACTGACCCGAGGAAGGTCGCGGGGTCCTCCGGCGATTGCGCACGGTTCCAGCTGGCAGGAGAGGAGCATGGAGCGCGCGCCCGCCCAGAACCGCTCCACGCGGAACTCAAACCTTCTCCGGCGACTGTTGGTGCGCGTGTCGGAGTCGGCGGGCACAAGCAGACTGAGTCCTTCCACCGGACACCTGGAGCAGGTGGAAGAGAATAACTGAGTCCACCCACTGAATCTATCCACTAGACACCTGGAGCTGGATGAAGAGAATGACGGCTGATTGCTCGACCTCGATTTAAGTTCCTACGATCCGAATTAGTGGTCAGAATTAACCAATGAGAGCATTCAATAGATTACTCTCATGGAGTCCCATTGATTAATTCGGACTACAAACTAAATCAACTATCAAGCCCCCCCAGTTGAATTTAAGCCAAATCCTTTGAAGCCCGTTAGCAGAGATAAGGGGGAGAGGTTTGTGGAGGCTAGGCCCCCCTGTTTTGTTCAAAATCCCCCAGTTGAATTAAAGCTAAGCCCCTCAAAGCCCTGTTTTTAACCTCAAATAACTCCTTAACTCAAATAATTTTAAACTCTAAACCACGCGCTTTCGATTTTTGAAATTATTTCAGAATCACTTACAAAATAAGAGTTGGCACCTTTGCCCCCGTTCGTGAGCTCTGTACAGGAAGGAAAAAGTGTTTGTCAGCACACTCCCTTCGTAAGTTCTGCATGGAAATGAAAAATTCTCCCGGGGGGGGGGGGTTTGAGTCCTCTCAGCGCCCCCCCTGGTTTTTGGGAGGCCGGAACCGCTACTGACAGTTGTCTCTCGGGACCTCATCAATCAAAGAAAATGGTCGCATGCATTGAGCATGGGATCACAACCTAGCAACAGAAGACTGTGATCCTGAGAACTGAATGAAAACAGCCTCCAGGCATCTGTATTCAGTCTAAAGCCGACCTTCTCGATGATGACCAATGAAATAACTGACCGCAGTTACAGTAATGAGCAGAGAGTGACAAAGAAAAGGTCACTATCAAGTTCACCGATAGATCGGAATGACTCCCCAATTTTGTTGAGCAGAGCGCTGGAATAAGTCTACGCTTCAATTATTTATTCACACACCTATTGACCTTAGAGCCATAATAAATGATTCACCCTCTTTCAGAAGTTCCAAACGAACAGTAAAATTAGAGAACCACATTTCCAATTACAGAACTGTCCCGGCTAACCATTCTTTTAGTAAAAGCCATGTAGAGTTGTAGACTGTCTTAGGCCTCCTTTCCACGACGCATATTTTGCATGCAATTTTACATGCAACGGTGTTAAGAAAATTACAATGTAAAATGTCCTTAACTGGGTTTCATGCAAGCCGTGCATGCAACCCAGTCAAGGAACAAGCATTGCATAAAACCCAGTTAAGGAAATCGTTGTCATGATAACGGATATTTTGGATCGTAATTTTTTTAACATGGTTGCATGCACAATTGCATGCAAAATTTCATGCAAAATTCCAAGAAAAATATGCACCGTGGAATGGAGGCCTTAAACAACTTAGGCAAATTCTACACACCACACACCAGTGATAAGAACCTATGTACAATAGCAACAGATGCAGAGCCTCTGACATCAAAGACTCATCAGCGCTTCTCACAACAATAAGCTTCGGTGTCCATTGCATCGATAACGATTCAATCTCATGTTCTTCTGCACTAATGAAATGGGCCATCAAACTTGTACCGGCTAAACTGCTGCCATGTGTATAGATCTTGGATAATATAGCAGGGTCTTGCATTCATGACTATCTGTAACTAAGAGCATAGACTGCAAGGTGACTACATCATGAGTCAAAGCAACCAGGCCTCTGAACAAGGTGATGAAGGTTAAATTCTGAGTACTGATCAGAGAATTGCTACTACGATCAACCTCGATGGGTGACGTCAGTAGTATAGTTGCTGGCGCACACGGCACCAGAGAATTAGATTGTCATGAGATGTAGAAGTTGGCGGCGTACACAATTAAGTGGGTTCCATTGGTTGTCAAGAATTACGCTGATTCCCGCTAATTTTTCCAGCCAATGGCAGCATAGTTTAAATCTGATTCCGTCATTGTGCCGCCTCTGACAATCCCGGTTTTGTGCGCAGCTCAGCTTGGATGAGTTCCTTTCTATAATGTTGATCTAGTAGTCCTAATTCTTTACTGGTTGTTGCCTGAAACGGATAAGCCAATTACAATTCAATACTGAATATCTATTTTCCTCATCTACAGTAAGTTCCGCTTGTCAAGGTTTTTGACTTGGAATATCACATCAACTATCACTCAAGAAATTAATTTTTCTCAAACCTACTCTCTCTAGTGCACAACCACACGACAGGTCCCTGGCATCCAACCTTTCCACACCACCTGGCGATCCTCCGCCATTTGCTTCATGTATCCAGATGTCTGGGTACATCCAAAGTACAGAACCTGAAACCTTACATACGGCAAAACAATAATTTGCCTGTATGAATAATGTTTTTCTACCGATTTTTTGGTTATTCTGGCTCAACTTTCAGGTACAAATGCCAGATCACGTTATGTCACTGAGCGCCCATGCAACGTTATCCAATCTACAACCACTACTACACAAGCAACAAATCAAACATTCACATATGGGCCTCGGTCTGTTTTCAACATTTGGGAAGTTCACAGAAATCTTCAGATATCCAAAGGGACCCTTTAAAAAACGGCGCTGGTTCGAATACGAGGCTCAATCGCTCAATCGAAAGCTAGGCATGCCTCGCTGCTTCATATCGCTCTCTAATGCCTCCCTCTGTGTTTTCTATCTCTGTATCGAATGGAGTCAAAGAATTGGGAGTCAAGAGGGAGTCTAATCTGGGGAAGAGTCCAACCTGTGCTAGCACGGAAAATAGGATCTAAAAACGTAAATGACGAAAAAGACGCCAACAGGCTTCCACCCTTAAATAAATTTAAGGATCCGGTCCCTATACCCACTCAGAATAGACACCGGCGCATTCATCCATTTTCAAACAATTCCCTCCCGGTCACAGCTCATCGCCTGCCCACTGCCCCCCTACCCCCTACCCCCCCCCCCCATCTCCTGCTCCCCTCTTACCCCTACACGCTCGTCGACAGAGGCGCCATCGCAAGATTTTAACGTCTATTTAATGAAAGCGATGCATGCCAATCTCCCATCCCAATCCTCTGGAGGCATCAGAGGACAACTAAACTCGGTAGGGGTCAATGCACGGGCGACCGGGGGTGAGGGGGGCGATTGCCCGAACAGGGAACAATATACTCGGCCACTGAGAGCTAATGAGCGCGGGATGACTAGGCTTTATGCCTCAATAGCACCCCATCAGGCGCCCAGTTTATGGTACCATTATGAAGTGCCTACTCGCGCGGACCGACCACAGCTTTGAACGCGCATACGATTGTGACGGCTGCAGGCTTTCAGCGCAGTTGTGGTATTTATAGATTCAATATGTATTGTTTTGTAGTTTAGGGAAAGTGTGTAGCACAACGCCTATATACAGTTCCGTTCTGTGCAAGGGAGCCCGCACAGAACCGCTCCCCCTTCTTTAGTCGCTTTTTAGGACTCGTCCAGGGAGCTCTGGGCTGCAAGTCAATTCTTTGTTCCTCGGCCTGAAGGGGGTAGAGGTCTAATACATGTCAAGTATGTATGCGGGTATGTAGACAGCACTGATAAAATCCTCATAAAGCAACGAAATGTGGAAATATATTCAGTTATTTGTAATATCACATCGGTCGTTTGGAATAACGAAAAAATGCAAGAGAAAGAAAAAAAGCACCATATGAATATGCATAATTTATATCATGTGTCATATTGATTCTTATGGAGATGCGAAAAGACGTAAAGGGAGACAGGAAACTACATGAAAAGATTTGATAGAGAAGGATATGAATGCTAAGGGATTAAGACATGAGGATGTGACATATAGAATAATGTGGAGAGCTGGTGTTCGTAGCTGCAAATGGCCAGTAAGTGGAAAATGTGGCCACAAAATGCAGGCGCGTGGTGTATGCTTTTGTGTGCGTGTGTGTGTTTCATAACTATGTAAAAGCGGCGTGGCTACAAAAGGCTGGGTCGCGTGGAATATAACCACGCGTAATCCACCGTTATGCCACTCCGGTTTGCTGATGAAAGAAAAAAAGCATACTTAACTCCAAGCCCAATTTAAGTATAACACAACTGCGGACCAAAAAATTCAAATTTGTTCAGTTTTATTACTATTATTTATCTTCTTCATTGCTTTTAAAAACTGCCATAATATACCTACTAAACATTGGATGCTATTCCGAAAATTTTAACATACAAATTAAAATACACATATGCATGATTTTGACGCATAATTAGCAAATCAAGCGTGTTCCAAAAATAGCAAATCTGCACGGATTCCAGCCTCGCTGCACGGACGTACCGGCGTCAACAAGACAGTAGATGCACTCCGTAACCCCAGCCGCTGTTACGCTACTTCTGAGCTCAAACAAGATCAGCTCAGTGATAAACAGTGCGCCCAATAAACAACAAACCGCATCCCCTGAGAAATTCTTACTTTGTCGCCCTGATGAATGGAAAACAACCGGGCCGCTCGGTCGAACAACATCATAAAACGTTATAGCGTAAAGGGTCCCTAATGGAATTTGTGAAATATTAAATCGCTTTGACGCATAATTGAACTAAGTAAGATGGGGTGAGAAGCAGCGTGGCGGCGCGCTGCAATAAAACACCTGCGATTAAATGGAAGCTCTGCATACATGACGCCTAGATGGCTGTCCACTCATACAATGCAAATGTTCTGCTATCAAAAAGGATGGCATTTCATAAAACTGCTATGAACTGAATCAAAGTTGGTACCACTGAAGGAATCGTAAAATCTGCATTGCCGAGTACAGTTTTTTTCTCTATTTTCATGTTTAAACGCTGATAATTAGTACGTTGGAAATGCTACTTGCATAAATAGCACTTTTAGTCCAAACACTGAACAGTGCACTTCAGCACGCATCGTCAGAAATTGAGATATCATCAATTTTATGGCAAGCCACATGTTATATTCCAGTTTAAATTATTTATTATTTTAAAAAGTTTTAGAGGGCTCCATGAAATATAAATATTTAGATAATAAATTAACGATGTGATTAGCTTGCAATTCTTCTAATTCATATTCATCGCTTAGCGTTTGTATTTTTAAATCAAGTAAAATCTTGCATTTTGTGTGCATTATATTACACTACAAATTGCTGAAATGGATAACATATTTCTTTTGCTCAACTTCTCACAGCTTCTCAAATGTACATCAGTACATCTAAGCGTCTGCTATTTTATCTCCATCCCTTATAGCATCATCACAAAAACACCCGACACAACAGGTCCACCTCTCACATCATGCAGAATTTAGCAGTGCATCCCAGACAAATTTGTCACTGTCCGGTACTGAGTGAGCAGGGGCAGGGGTTGATAAATTATGAGCTAGATATCCCGGTCATAAAATTCAACCGCCGCCTTCCCGATGGCTTGGTTGAACGCCCCATTGCTTGACTAATGCATACACTTTACAATATACAGGGTGGTTCAGAATTGTTACCTCATAATTCAGCAACTTCACCATGAAACTCGAGCCACTAACGGCTATTTAATTTGCACAAATTTTTAATAGCTTATGATTCAAGTGGTACAATAATACATGTGGTGTGTGTTTAGTGCTCACACCTTAAAGTGTCTTATTTTTTCCCATCTCTATCTCTTCAACAACAGCAGTTAACTACACGCACTGAAATAAATGCAAAATGTCCTGAAGCAGTAGGGGCACTCAAAGGGAGATATTTATTTTCGGTGGTAGTGGCGCATATCAGTCACTATATAGGACAGAACTGCCCGGCTTCATGATACCCAGTATTATGCAACTATCAATTAGGCAAGTAACAGTTACAATATAACAAAATTTACCAATACATTGCAGTTACGCCCAATTATTAAGAAATGTCTTTAAAAAGTACTCTATAGTGTGTAAAAAGTATGAGATTCAGTTCGTTTTGGACAACCGAGTACATACTTTAACCAGAAGCAGACACTAATTCATCATTAAACCTCCATCAAAGATGTCCTGGAGTGCTCATAGATAGGCCTGCGGTGATAACCAACACACCTTCCACGCAAATGAAGCCATGCAGAGGCTCAGCTGCATGCTATCTGAGATTAGCTTGTACAGGAAGTCAAGTACTAGTAAATGAGTAATTAACGCAGAACGATCAATGTCAAATACACACCGAAGTCAGCTCATTAGAAGCAGCAAAGCCGCGGCAGGTGTCAAGCAACTATAAACCTCGAACTCGTGTTCTGGATATAATAAAAATAATTGCTGCAGATTTAAGGTTTATTTCAGAGTTCTAAGAAGTCATTGGGGACCATCAGATTGAGCTTCTGGAAAACTGACACATCAGAATTGGACAACAATAATCGGATACAGATGGAACCACACAAATCATGTGCAAAGTTGGCTGAGGTAAAAGGTTAGTAGTTTAATTTAAGAATAGCTTCAGGTTAATTAGGAAAAGAGACCGGAACTCTATAAGGCCTCCTTTCCACGATGCATATTTTACATGCGATCTTGCATGCAACCATGTTAAGAATATTACAATGTAAAATGTCCTTAACTGGGTTTCATGCAAGCCGTGCATGCAACCCAGTCAAGGAACAAGCCGTGCATTACTACTAAACAACCCATTACTACTTAACAACCCAGTTAAGGAAATCGTTGTCATTGAAGTCCATCTGCCTTAGCACGGTTGAATGCAAAATTGCATGCAAAATTGCATGCAAAATATGCACGATTGAAAGAGACCCCTAATCTGAAACGATCTGGCGGCTGGTATTGGTAAACAATGTGACATGATGCAATGCTATCACTCAATGCATTTTACTGCACAACTGCAGCAATAAATCCCTGCAGAAAATGCTCTAGATTTATACCAAAGAAGAGAACGATGACCATAATGTCATTTTGAAAATAGCAACGCAAATGCATTGAAAGTGTTAAAATAAGTTCATATTAAGACAAGATTATTATTATATATATCTTTTCTTCACACACGAAGTATAGAACCAAGGAGCACACAAACACAACACACAAAACAACAAACACAGCGAAACGCACAAAAGCAAAGCCCAAAATGAAAGTCTAGTCCTATAACATTAGATGTAATATCGCATATAATAATAATAATAATATTTGTGCGATGTTACGTCTGGCAAAAATGTTCATAACTATGCTCATCACGCCAACATATGCCCATACCAACCAATGACTTTTGTCAAACGCTATAAGGGAGACATTACTGTTCATGACAAAAGAAAACGATCTCTACAAACAAATACTATTACAGATAATAAAAGAAAAAAAGAAAAAAAAGATGACACAATTTTTAAAAGTACTGCAACAGCGATGCCAGTTTTCACAGCAAAATAAAACATTCTTATCCCAACAAAATGAAATGAATTAAAGAAGATAGGAAAATATTTCTTACCCACTATCGATGACCTTGATCCGATGCTGTAAATTTTCAGACGTCGAGCGAAGGCCACAATCGCTGACCTGAAGGCCTACTAAGGTGTCCGAATCTATAGAGTTGACAACATCAAATATTTGTAGCCATTCTAAATCAAAACTACTAATGAAAAAATAATTGATAAGATAATTTTTTTCCTGTTGTTGCATTAGAGGAAAAAATTACACTAGCAAATATTTTGAAGCGTAGAATGAACATGAAAATGATGACAGGATATGCCGTAAAAGAAGATCGCTATTAAAAGAAATGGATGGGTGGCGCAAAGTGTAAATACAAGAATCGCTTTGTTTTAGTCTTTAGCAGTTTAATCTTTTGTGCAGCACAAAGACACCCCAAAAACTATTTCAGAAAAACACTGACGAACACAATCAAAAACACTAACATCCAAAAACAACCATAAATATGACTGCGCACACACCTGCATCCAAGCTCGCTTCCACGTAGAGAATCGACATTTCGTTGACGGCGACTGGCGACTGAAGAATCTCATGTTGAAAGTTGCCATCGTCAAAAATCCTTAACTGATACTTGATGCTGGATGTCTGGTCATGACAAAACCGAAAGATTGCAAACCAATAGCATTTTAACAATGCAGATTGCACTCCAAGAGCAGAATGAAGTCAATACTCCAAAAAACCAACGTCTTTTTTTATTTAGACGCCTATTCTGTTAATGTTCAGGTTTTCACACAGATATCTCGCACTTGCACAATGGTCGGAACTTCTGGCGCTGGGTTTTAACGAGTGGATGCCCTTCCTAACGTCAACTATTAATGCATTATATGGCAGGGTGATTAGCGGCTAGCAATTCTTGTGCGTTTCACAGTTGCGCTGAACGGCTTGTAGCACAATGGTTTTGTAAAAGGCAAAGTTACCTGATTAATAATTTCAATATAAGCCTAAAGATTAAACACTTAACGAAGCTAAAAATCAAAACAGGCACCAGAGTGCAGTGTAAGGGCCTGTCGCTGCAATCTGTAAAACGAAGTAGCTGACCTTTCAAGGCTACGGATCTATCTAGGCCACTGATCTAGGCCAAGGCTTGGCCCGTGGGACCAAGGTCAGTAGATCCCAGAAATGTCATCAAAGTTGACAATTTTTTTATTTCAAGCATTATTAATTCTTTAAATATAATGTAACCAGATCACGTAACACATACCAATAATAATTAGTCGGTTTCAAATAATAATCCGTTGATTTTGAATTTTATTTCAAAATTTTGCTTTGCATGGTGGGTTGTTTCGGCGTATTGCATTTTGGGATGAGCTGCGCACATTGTGCACGCTGGGATATTGACAGAGTCACGACCTCAGTGCGCCCAATCAGAAGTCATTAAAATTTTGTTTACATTTTGTAACATCACCCTCATTGGTCTGACGCTGTTATATTTAATATGAGCTGTCCATTTATTCTGAAGTCAATGCGTAAGAGCCCAGAAACCGGAAATAGAGCTTCATGCCTCAGAAAACTGTTATTACATTACAATACAAACTAGCTAACAACAACTTATGACTAACTGATACTATAATACAGCAAACAATTCTAAATACTACCAATCACCCAATTCTTACCAATGGATCATGATTATATCATAATCATTCCTCAATCAAACAGTTGCAAATCAAAACACTTAACACCGAAGACTTATATAACACCTGACATATAACACTTTACCAACAGCAGAAGCCTTATATAGAAGCTATACAAGCATCTTGCCCACACATACCTGTGAAATAGGTAGGCCGGTGGTTATTGAGTACTCGCACTGAAAAGACAGAGACGTGGCTTTTGTGCCGACGACCCGACCCAGATCTTCATCGTCCAATAGGGTATCATTCGGGTCAAGGCCTGACCCAGATGAGTCACCTTCGTCGCCCGTTCTGGTTCGATGTTGTCTCACCAGTTCCACTCTGATCTGTGTGACAGCATAAAACAAAAAATTCATAAAACAGTGTAAAGCTGCTAATTAACATTTGAAGATGAATTATGATTTTCAGCAAAGACAACAAAAAGGCATAAAAAATACAGACCACAAAAAGAGGTACCACAAACAAGTCAACAAAACTGAATGTGAACATAAGTATAGTAAGCCGCTTAGCTGCTGCACTTCTCTTCTGTTGTCTGAACAAAATCTACACCATTAATTATCATGCCAGAAACATTAACTATCCTGGTTGGCATCAGCTAGGGCATCATCAAAGCACAAAACAAAATCATTGCGTAATTGGCCCAAAAGCAGGACTGTTAAGCACACAAGTGTCCTCTTCTTTGCCTTCTTCTGAGTGCAGACCTCATTCTCGACGGTGATGCGGTGCAGAGTGCGATGCTCCGCGGTGCCGCACACGCCCGCACTCAGCGCCCAGAAGTAGTGCGTTGTGTTCTCGCGTGCCCGACACGCTCGGTCGCGCACCGACACGTCGCCCCTCTGCACGCCGTGTCTCTGTGTAACGCAGCACAACACGTGCCATTGTGACACCTCCACGCACATTTATATACAGCTTTCATTTAGTTGAAAAAATAAATTATTATTCAATTATAATTACATAAAAAATAAATAAAACCTCATCTTTTTCGCGATCTGGAAATTATGTTATGAAATTCAACGCTAAACAATGTTTTTATACACTTTGTTGATAACATACATATCAGTTAATGGTATTTTGCTTAGATAACAAAAATTTCATGCGTTATGCCCATCACAAATTCATTACAAGCATTGCAGCATGCATGTATTCATAACTGTTCCTATTAAATAGAAATATATACAAACTAAATATCATGCCTTTAAATCAAAAGAGCTCCACAATTCTTGCTCCAATATAGGTTATGGTATTAATTAGATAATATATGATTAATATTGATAGCTTAAACAAAAGGACCTAACCTACAATAGTCCAATGCCAGTAAATAATCTTGTGGTAAGCTAGTCAGATATATTAGTTAAAATGCACTTTGCGACTTTGCGACTGCGACTTTGCGACTTTGATTAGCAAAGCATCCACTCCAGCCTCCTTCTCGACATGCAGCGAGCCTCGACAAGTCTATCTAGCATGGCGCTACTTTTAAGCCCTTTTCATCACTTTTCTTCAGCATACTGCACCAAAACCAATGAGGTATTAACCAACCCTAACTGAATCAAACAGTGTTAGAAGCATCTAAACTCACAAGCAGGGTGTTCTTGCGCAGACTGACGATCATCTGTCCTGCCTGGCAGTGGACCGAGCGAGCCTGGGCCACGGCAGACAGCCTCTCCTCCCCCTCACCGCGGGACCCATGCTCCCCTTCCCCCCGCCCCCTCCCCTCTTCTTTTATTTCATCGTCACGCCCGCCCCCCACTGGCGGCGTCTGCCATCGGGGATTTACCCGCGGTAGGGACTCTAACAGAGAAATTTAAAGGTACAATTTTATCATATTGCACTAAAAAATTTGTGCATTATTTTGTATTTACTCATTTAAATGTATATGTAATTTGAAGGCAAGTGGGATTGTTGGGCATGTTCTAGGAAGCACGACTCTAACGCCACCATTTATACCTGGTCAATCATCATTTGCACAAGGTTAAGCATCATCTTAAAATGTGCAACCCAACAAAAACGATTTCAAATAAAACACGCCCTCGCCTAATGATCCCTCTTCTCCGAAGAAATATACTCATCAAAACTTAAAGAAAAAACAAAAATCTACACACAAAAATACTTTGCAATTGCTCCAAATTGAAGTTGCAGTCATACTGATTACAATAAAGCCAGCTAGGGTATTCAGGAGAATGTGATTTTTTTTTAAACTACATTTCAAATCAATCCTCTAGAGTCTTCTAGATTTTCAACATTTTTATAAACGCTAGACAGCCTAATCTAGATGAGGTGGCATTCATACATAAACGGTAGTCCCAACAAAACATTTCCATATCTTTTCACATATATGGCCATATTTAACGCTATATATGCATCACACTGGCTAATGATATATGCAACTGCTAAGCAGCCTTTCATTTTGGAAACAGAGTTTGTATTCCATGGAACTATCTTGCCATGCTTTGTTTGAGGATAAAATTTATGCCAACGTGTTCAAGAGCGGGTTGGACAACCAGGGCCTACCAGAGTAAGAATAGGGGATTGAAATAAGCATAATAAATTAATAGTTAAGAGCTTTTTCTCTATAGTACGTCGTCAGTACGGGTTAGCCCACCCGGACCCATCCAACTGGCACCAAGTAGGCAAGTAACCAAAAAAAATACAACAAAAACTCAAATAACCTTATCTCACACCATAAAGTTAGCATCTTACGCCTTGTCTGGATTCATACAATTATACTTTAAGCATACATGAGTAACACCACAGGCACTGCATGTTCCAAGTGTGAAAGTGTGCAGATACCATTTGCTGTGGATCACCATGCAGCCTAATATATGCAGACTACAAATCACATAAAATAGCTCTCGTTATCGAACACTATTACCTCTTAACACAGATAACATTACACAGGTTCCCTACACTGTCAAACGAGAATTTAGACACAGTGGGCGTTTAAAAAAGCTGAAAACAAATCTGCTAAATTGCTAATGCATATAGCACAATGATATCACATTTGTTCTTCAGATATCTCGGATCAAAATGATCTCTTAATGAAACCGTATTTATAGCCAAAGCCCTTCCGCATTCTGCGACTTTCATATTAGCAGAGACGAATAGAATGGAGACACGATATGGCAAGGAAGAAATAGCCAAAAAATATTATACACGTCTTTGCCCATGATATATTATGCAATATGCATACAATAATGAAGACATGTAACTAAATGCTTTGAAATTGCAACCTATATAAATGGACAAAATGACAAATTATATACCGGTGACATTTCTGCCCCTAGAGCAAATCATTCATATATAATAAATCTAATCCTCTGGCTTTTTAACATAACATATTCAATTCGTGCATCAATTCTTGCAAATTCACAAGATTTCTGAATCTCTACCAAATCCAAGGATCTTTCTTCTGCTTTCTAAAATCCAGAAACCTTAACTATTCATGCAGAAACCTCAAATATGTGCACACATGTATATTTTCACTCTGCTGAAGATCTTAACGCCAGTGGGATATCATCGGTACTCAAAACAAACGGTAATAGGATCTCTGCTACAGCAGAAGGCGCGGCCAATAGCCTGCGGCGCCCTGACCCGACCCGCTGCGGTGGGAACGAATCAACAAACAGGGTTCATATCAGACATCCACACCGATTGGATTACATCAACAAAGTCGCCGCACTCCAGCAGTGATAACGGAAAGCTTTTCATTTCTTATTTTCATAAACCGAATAGATTTCAAAGAAATCGTTTCCTGACGAAGTCAATGATCTTTCCGTTAGACATTTCGTTCATATGTGATTCTACTGAAATTAAAAAAATTAAATAATCTTGAAAATACTACCGCTAGTGTAAATCGGCTATGCTGGACAGTTTGCACACCAAAGACTTCCCATACAAACAGATAAAGATGAAACAAGGAAACATTAGCTTAAATTTGAACCTACTAGCCAGTGCTAATCTCAGATCAAAAACACAAAATTAAATTGACCTGCACAAACACCGGTCACCTCGTCACCTCTACGCCCCCTTTATAAAACAGACAAACTGTCACAAACACACAACATACCTCTTCACCTGCACACATCATATACAACACACACACCGATAGATAGAACCAACCCTTTGATGGAAACGATAGCTCTGCTAGTCATGTGGCAGCAACGGGTAGCCGGCTCTTGACGTTGGACTGAGGCTTTGGTGCTTAAGGAAAAGTGTGTAGAAAAGAAGACTATATTACAATCCAGTTCAGTGCCTAAGGACCCAGCAAAGAATTCGCTCTCCATTCTTTAGTCACCGTTTACACAAGCCCGTGAAGCTCGGAGCGCAAACCGATAAAACCCGGTTTGCAAGGGGTCTGATCTGAGTGATTCTGAGTCTCATGGCAGGGCTCTGGAAGCGGTTGCCACAACCACCACCAACACACATCAATAGCAACTATTCACATATCAAGCATCAACCACAAAGAAGCATCGATAGAAATCATATTGTCAAATCAAGCGTCGAAGCGGAAAAAACAAAAAGCGGAAAAATGCCGACCTCCTCCGTCGACGACGACGTCAATCGTGGTGACGCGCGCGCCCAGCTGGGTGAAGGACACCGGGCGGCCATACTTCTCCGCCGTCCAGTGGACGAGGTCAAGGCCGGTCAGCGCGGTCAGGCTCTCGCTGACCACCTGCACTGACTGCATGTCGATGCTCGCCGTGTCCACCTCGTGGTCAGTCTGCGCGGTGGGAAAACAGGGTTAATATTGGTACAGGATAATTAGTTGAAAAGAAAATTAACTGGAAAGGATATTTATTTGAAAGGGGCATCCTAAATAGGCTAGTTGGAAGAAAAAATTGGCTTAAATTGATAATTAATTTGAAAGGATACCCGATAATTATCTGGAAAGAATAGCTAGTTGAGAAGGGCATTAGTTAGAAAGGATTAGTATTCGGAAGGGATCCATTAATAGTAGGACGAGATAACTACTTGGACTAAATTCTTCTCTGAAATGAGATATTTATTTGGAAAGGATAATCTTCTGCAAAAGAGATAATTATTTTAAAAACAGATACTGCTTAAATTTTATGCAATTTGAATCATATTTGTAGGTCTATGCAGTACACAAATGCAAGGCATCGTGGTTTGTTGCCCACAGTGTAGTAATATAGCTCAGACCCACAGACGCCACAGGCTCTGTTGGAAGACAAATGTCTACCAAAAAGAAAAATGGGTCAGCGGATTTAGAGGCAGACCTGGAATAGGACTACACTACATAGGTGGATGATGATGAATTAACAATCTGACTGTTCTCTATTCACAGCCTACTGCAAAACTGCGCCATGGAGTTTTATTTATCACACGATTGTGTTAGGCTATTTATAGAACAGAGCTACGCATATCTCATGCAACTGTAATCTAGTAAATTATGCAGAAATTAAAAACAATAATTTCAACATTTCTTCACTCTATCCTCAATGCTGACCTAACAACAGTGATAATAACCATGATTCTAAAAATACAACTTCATTCTCAAAATAGAAAACCCTACGATCATTATAATACAATAGCTCCAATCTCAACTTAAACCTAATAATTAATAATCCTGATTCTAAATTTAGAAATGGTTCTTAAAATAGCGCTACCATACGGTCATCTATTCAGATCAGGGGCGCGTGTAACGAGTTGAAAGAGTGCAAGGCAATGCTTCTACCCAAATAACTTCTAGACGCCACCCAGTGCGGACTCATTTGTAAAACAGTCACCATTCGGTCGCTCTAATTCGCCCCCTACTCTCATTTCCTCATTTCAAAGCCTCCCTCGGGACCCATCGCTGATACTAATACTTCAGTTTCACACAATGGTCATAATGCTCCGCTGGGTGTAAATAATCCAAGTCTTAAATTTACACCACCGTTCGCAGTCACCGTGCATAAAGTCACAATTCGTCAATATTGTACATCTAGGTATACGCTCCTCGCGATGAGGTATGAAATCTCGGCTCGGCCTGCATAGAGCCAAATTCGCCAAATGGGGGAAGCAAATCAAAAGTGGCAAATTTGTTGCAACGGATTTTTTCTGTAATAGTAAACTGAGTTAGCTTTCACTGATGAATGCCAATTTCTGGTTATATTCAGTGAAGCCGCAGGTTAGGTTGCTATGCTAGGTTGAGCAGTAGTTTATCTGGAATATATCAGTTTAGAAAAAATGATTCCAAAAGCTTTGGCCCAAAAAAATTGTTATGGCAAAAAAAGACACATTTTGGCTCAAAGTGGCAAATTTTTTGAAAAACCCAGGCCGAAGCTTCGGTATGATTCAATAATTTGTATCCTTTATACATAGAGGAGTGTAAGTTGTAACGGTCGCAGCCGGAGTAAGTTAGCAAGGAAATATGTCACATTACCCAGCGTGCTAAAATGGGTCACAAATTTGTGACAGGTAATTTGAGCCAGATTTTAGCCAAGACTTATTTCTTACTTCTAGCTTACTCTGTGACTAAGTTTTAGTCTAAACATAATAAAATTTTATTAGCTTGTTAAAAAGTTGTCTCTAAATACCAGTGAGATTACAAATGAGGTTTGCAAAATAGTTTATAAAAAGAGGTTTGCTAAACCTCTGCCCCTTATCTTGTTCCATCCCAGCCCATTGAGCCATCTATATGATCCTGATCCCATGATTTGATCCCCATCTCAAAACGGGTTCATGCAATCCAACATTAAGAACACACAAGCCTTCTGCACTCAGATCACTACCAACACCCCGAGGACAATACATAGTAACTTAATCCACCTCAGAGCAATAGATCCCATTGTAGACCAGCGGCTCATTACAGGCTGCACTCGGATGGGTACAAACTTATCCAACTCCGTTTACTACCAAGTGCACTGTGCAGCCTCTGCCGCAGGTGCACCACTAGCGCCATCACTGGGAATGATACGTTGCAGCTGCAGCAGCCATTGAAATTCTCATCAATTACATAGCCAATCAACAGCACTTGGCCTATGGCCCTAATCAGCAGAAGCTGACCAGAGTTAGCAAAATAAAAACGCAATTGTACATACTGTAATCGTTGTAAGCCAAAGGCCCAAATGTTGCTCATTGTAATACAAGTACCGTATACACGGTGATTCAAGAAAACGGGAACCAGTAGAATTCATCATTATAACTCAAACAATTGTCAATCGATTTACATGAAACTTGAAACACTAATACCAGAGAGATTTGAGATTATAATGAATTCATAGTTTGCGTTCAAACTCTCCACCATTAGCTGCTACAAACGCACGAAGACTGTCATGCCATTGTTTGACTGACGTCAATGACGGCGCGCTGGTCAAGCTTTTCCCACTCATCCACGATGCGCTGTTATGATTAAAACAAACTGTAAGAAATCAAGATAAATATTAACGAGCAGCGGTACAATACCATTGGCCTACAGGTTCAAAGTTTCATGTAAATCGATTGGCAATATTGTTGGTTGAGTAATATTGATCATTCTACTGGTACCCGTTTTTCTGAATCATCGTGTATATAGCTGAGAGTTAATTATATCACTGATATTATCAATCAAAAGTAGCATAGTTCATGAATGCTTAATTATGCCAAAGCCACAGAGGCAACAAGATGAAACCATTTTTAGTACTTTTGGTACTAGTTTGATATTTTTGAGCTATCGAATTGAATGATTTAGAAGGCAGTAGTGTTGGTAATCTAGCGATTTCATAGCAATGTGGAGGATTATAAAAATGGATGACACAAAGTTTAGAGCTAATTTTCTCAAATATCAATTTTCTTAAGAAATCCGTTTCTAAATATAGGATTATCGGGACAGTAACTACATAGTCTGAATGAAATTCAGCAAAAAATACATTTATATAACTTAATTTTCATTTTTTGACATTCACAAAATTGACAACATTTATGCACTAAAATCAATGAAACCGAGATGTTGGTAAATACTGCTCCAGTTGAAAATTGTCATAAATTGTTTTTTTCACAGAATTACGAGTAATAATTAGCAGCAGACGCATAATCGCTTCGTTGCATTCTTCAAAATTTTAACCCTACGAAGTCACAAGCTCAAGATTTATATTTCCTGCATGTAACAAGAACATTCACATTATTACATTATATTAAATCTAGTCACACTTCTAACCAGTGACGATCAGTAACTGACCATTCACAGTGCAGAGTGATTCTACACGCTCCACACCCAATTGACCACTAGCACACTCTCTAACCTAACCTAGTCCTGATCTAAGGTGCACTTATATCTTCTGCAAGCACTGAGTGCAAAACAGGAGAAATCTCTTTATGACTCATTATTTCTCTTTATGACTCGCCGGGGGTGCTCTAGGCTGCAAGCCAATTCTTTGTTCTACATCCTGCAGGTATGCAAACGTGCAAAATTAAAAATCGAACCGAAACGAGTCCAGAACAAAGAAAGATGAATTAAATTATGAAACAATACATTTGCAGTCGGTAGCGGTTCAATCCGGCCATAAAAACTCAACTTCAGCAGTCCTCATAAGGGCGCAAACGTCTAAACTTGTGTGAAAAACATTGACATTAACAGATTAGACGATTAGAAAGGCGGTTAGTTAGTTATCAAATAAGAGATAGAGAGAAAGAAACAGAAAGAGAGAGAAAGAGACAGAGATAAAGAGAGCACTTACAATGAGCCCGAGAGTGCCGCGCAGCCCGCGCGTGTGCACGCGCCACAGTGTCGGCGTATCCGCCTTCAGCACCAGCAGCATGTGCTTCCTCAGTGCCGGCCGACCGCCGCGCGGGTGGATCTCCACCGTCACCGTACGACGGCGCACCGGGCCATTCGAACTGGTTGAACTTTGTGAACCAATTGAGCCGCGTGAGCCGGTTTGGCCATTTGCGCTGACGGGGCCGTGCGAGCTGGTTGCGCCGGGTGGGCCGACGGGACTTCGTGGGTCAGTGGAGCCGGGTTGGCCGGCGGAACCGGGTCGGCCGGTAGAGCCGGGTGGGCCGGTGGGGCTGTGCGGGTTGGACGGGCGGGGGGTTGAGCCGATAGGCAGCAACTCAAGAATGTGAACGTCCCTGAAAAGAGCAACGACATCCATGCGTTAACACATTTGTTGTTTTATTCTCGGGATCTTTTAGATCTTGGATTTCAATCGAAGTAAGAGTAGACATTTGATTGATGGCTGACACTTGTTTGTAATGGTATTTCATTAAATCTTCCAAATTTATCAACCCAAGTCTTAAACTCCCAAAAGGTCACAAATACATGTACAGGTGAAATTTGTGAATGAAATGAAATATTTTGAAACTAAATTTTTCACCAGTGCTGGTACGATCAACACACATAAACCGACTCACAAGGCAGTTCAATCAATCAACCACTGACTGAACCAATCAAAAGTTGAGAACATCAATCACTGGCCAGCTCAACCAATCATCGATCACTGAGGTTGAAACTTCAGCAGAACTACAATGTATTTGTCATCACATCCATAACAGGTTTAGAAACCTACTAATTACACAATACTATTGTAAGGCTGAGGTATAGTGGTTAAGGCGTCGGACTACAGTCCACAGGACCTGGGTTCAAGTCCCGCGCCAGCAACTATGAAGCCATGCGTTACAGTCCCCTCAGCAAGGCTGTTAAACACACAAGTGTCGCTAGCTGCTAACCCTGTGCCAGTTAATTATTAATGTAGTTGGCGTCAGGAAGGGCATCCGGCTGTAAAAAACCCAGCTCCAGCAGTCCTCATCAGGGCGCAAGCGTCTAACCTGCGCGAAAACATAGACATTAACAGAATAGACGGAAAAAAGTAGGCTAGTTAGTTATTCGTAATATTTATATGTCCTGTGTCACTGTATTAAACTACTGACTTGTTATTCAGGCCTTCGTTCCAGCGTGCCACACAACTACTGGTCAGTTGTTCGATGGGCAGAGGGGCTTCACAGGAAGCGCGAGGCCCTGAAAACATTATGGCGTCACGGTTAGCTTAATGAACAGTGCTGCCACTCTTCTATTGATATATATATACATTTTTTTCTGTCATAAATTTTCTATAATAAACAAATTAGCAGCGATCAAAAAGTAAAATTTGGGCCTAGATTGTAGTCATTTTAAAGCGGTCAAATCAAATCAAATAAATTTTATTACAAACACGCAGTAGTGTGGGTTATAAGCAAGTAAGTGTTCCCTAAAACGTGTTTATAACTCGGGACAACCGGCGCCGACTGCGACACACCCAGAACGCGCTCACGTTGCCCGGCCGTCTTAGGTTCATTATTATTTCCTGGCATACTGTTCATTTCTACAGCACACGATAACTAAGAAGAGATCCATCATATGGTACAAATCTCTGAAGCTGCCAGTGACAGAGATTGATCAATAGTCCTTCAAAAGCAAATCACTGCCAATACAAGTTATTGCATAGATACTGAACTTGACCCTAGCAGCTGGAATGATATCTTGGTTTTAGAAGCTTTCTTAATTTTAAAATTATTGATGCAAATGGCTCAGCAGATCCTGAGTAGTACAACAGACGTCAGTATAGTACTCAGTACTACAGTTCCATAAATGATGCATAAATTAATTAGTAACACCCCTTATCTTCACACACCCCCCAACTCGACTCATGAAGGCCCCCCAACTCGACTCATAATTTGAAAAAACAGTGCTCTGTTGATATCCCACAACAGCGCAACCAACCTGTTCCGATCGTAATCCTGACGACGTCCGTTCCGGCGTCAGATCGTTCCGTGACGACCGGATCCGAGCTGAACTTTCTCCTCGTCCACCGGTCGAGAGCCGTGTCGTTCATCGCCGACTCAAAGTAGCGCGTCGTCATGTTCACTCGTCTGTCACGCATGACTCGCGAGTTGTTTGACACCTGCGAGCGAGCACGCACGACTCAATTAGTGATTCGTCACGTATACACGATAAATATAATTGCATAATTCAATGAAAACGTGCATGATAATATCTAACATAATTATGGAGCAACGGTACTTCAGTATACGACAATTATTATTAGCATTATTATATTATTATTTAAAATTACATACTATAATATTCAATTGATTACTAACACATGTATCACATGTACGATAACGGCTGCATAATGTAGGACAGCAGTGCTGCCTAAACCGTACAGCTTTACACCAAAAATTCAAATATTTTATTAACCAATGAAAATGCTCTATCTCTATCATGCCTGCGTACATAAAATCAGCTAAAATTACATTTAGCCAATCAAACAGTGCCTTTTGCTTCTACAAATTTGGTTCTTAACAAATCTAACGCTGTCAATAACTAGGTCAAATTTCATCAGCAAATTTACTAGGTCATCAAGAAAATAACTTGGTCATGCAACAGATTCTGACCCAGAAGTTGCAGCGCTGATTGGAGGCGATTCCCTGTGCTTCAACATTCCAGATGACTGGTTGTTGGGAATTGAGGACAAAGTTGAGTTCTACTCGACTGTTCTTTGCAGCAGCAGCAGCTGCAGTGCTAGAATCTGTACAACAGTAGCAGTTCTTAGCATAGAGGGAGATATTTTTTAGTAGTTTAAAAAGTGGGAGGCTATAGAGGCTGTACACATCCTCCCCAATGCAAATTTGTTCCATGTCGGTGCCATACTTTATTCTTAAAAATTCTGCAGATAATTGTCACAACATTTCTACTTGACACCTCTAAGCACTAAGCAATTTCTAAAAAAAAATCAAAAAAATCATACTTTCTAGAGTGAGGTATTCAGGTATTATGCAGGTGCAAGTTGTGCTATAGTGCACCGATTGGCAACCTTGTGCATGCAGCGCCCCACCATTATATCTCTTTTAAATATTTACCTCTATACTTTATCATTTATTCTATCATATACCATTTGAACTATTAAAATTGTTCTACACGACGCAATGTACCTTCTCGCGTGCCAACTTTGCCCCCTTAAAAACTTTGCCGATTTTCTTATATTCAGTCCTCCTTCAAACAAAGGCAAGCTACGCCTCTAGCTGCGCGGAGTTCAAAGCACTAAAGAACCTGTTTACCACGGCGCTAACGAGAAGTCCAACCGGCCGGTACTGTTGCAGCACTACATGTGTTGTTTGTCAAGCAGCAAGCTTGTTCACTCCCCAACTATGCACTGGCGTACTGCGTAAGAGAGATTTCACAGCAATAACAAAAACACACATGCACACGTTTTGTGGCCGCATTCTCCGCTTACGCAGGGCAAGCCATTTGCAGCCATGCACCCCGCCCTGCACTTTACCCTATCCGTGGCATCCTGACCACGTTTTGGCTTTCATATCGTTCTCTGCCAAGCAATTTCAAGTCGTTTCCTGTCTACTTCTAAGTCTTTTCAATTTACCTTGAGTTTCAATCTATCTCATTTTTCTTATCTACCTCTCTGTTATTCCTTCACAGTAATATCAAAAGGTCATATGCAATCAGTTGCAGTCGATGGATCAATTAATTTACAACGCTTGATAATTTTCGATTTGTTGAAGGCTGCTATACAATGTGCTATAGACCATATACGGTAGTTAGCAGCTTAACGTTTGTACATGCTAAAACTTATATTCTGTACCGTATGGAATCACCGTGTAGCATGGAATCAATTCAGTACAATATTTTAAATTTTTAAATTAATTTTTACCACTTGTTGCGAAAAAAATAACGGCATAAGCCCTATCAGCATATGTTATGCATACAAACAAATGTAGTACACCAAAAATGAACATTAGACGCAAATTGTAGGTCTTATTTGAAATGGGCAGGCGTAATAATACACATAAAAATCTATGGCCAACTTCAATGGTGTCTTTTAAATCGCCTACACGATTTTTAAAAGCTGAGCAGTGGCACTACGCTGCTTTAGAAGGAGCAGACGTAGCGCTGCCCGTGTTTTATCACCGCGCTAAACTTAACCCTGACACTAACTACACTAGCAAGCCTATGTTGCTCTTGAATTCATTACTAGGTTGAATTCATTTGCATCGTTTCTACGATTACCAAAATTGGAGAATAATTTCTTCAGCTATCGGGGATTAGGGGCATATACACACCAGCAAATAAAGCGAAGGATACACAAGAGACACGACTCTCTGAAGGCAATAAAATATACTCTGAAATATATCACCACCAAAAGACTGAGAACGGCCAGCAAGGTATAATCTCTGCCTAGAAAAAGAGAAGATTACTCTACGCTCCAACTGCTTTAAAAAGAACTTTAGCTCTTAAGACAAAGACTGCAGCTTATCAGAACACAGGAAACTGCAACATCAACAAAAAAAGGAAACTCCAACAATGGCTAAGACCCTGAAGTACAGCTCTTCAAACTACGAATTACGCATATATACTTTCAATCTCTCACGCCCATTGAACTCTTTAGATTTCAAAATTGTAACAATATTCATTACATAATTATAGATATTACCATTAAAATTAAATACAGTAAATCGTAAATTGCAGTGCTCAATAGATCCGCAATAATCTGCAAATCATTAGAAAACGCAAACGCGTACACAGAAATAGCATTAAAGTCCAATGCTAGGCTCAGAACTACAGTATATCAGTATGCTTCATAGAGAAGTGCCCAAAGAGTTTTGTAGAATCTAGGGTGTCCTTAGCATAATAACTGAAAACTACATAAGCGTAGGATAAGTAGCCCATCTAAACAATTTTACACATTGATTAAAAATGTACAGATCAAATTACTACGGTTCCGTATTCAACAAAATGAATAAAAAACAATGCGCTGCACACCAGTAATTAACCGTACAGTATTAATAACGTAATTACTTGAAATAAATCATTTTAAAATTTTGGTAAAAAGCAACGAGACAGTATCACTCACGTGTAACGTTGGTGCCAACGATAACCAGCCAAACCTGCCGCACTCCCCCCAACCTTCCCCCTTGCTCTCTCCTCCCCCCCCCTCGCCCATCCCTCACTCTTTTCCCGCCATCTCCTTCCACCCTCACATCCTCCGCAAGACTTACGACATACACCTCGCTCTTGCTTCCAGTTCGTCTCCGGGATGCGCTGGATACGGTATTCGAACTTCCGCGGGCGCCTGCACGAGAGAGAAGGGACGGGGAGGGGGGCACGACGAGGGGCGAGGAGGGGGCAGGAAGTGTGGAAGAGCAGCCGGGGGCAGGAGAGGGATCGAGGAAGGCCTGGACGTAGGGCGACTTCACGTTGTGTTGAATGTCGCAGTCCTCCGCCGCCTCGTAGTAGTCAAAATCTGTTCAATGTAAAAGTATAATTGCATTTGTTCATGGAGGAAATAAGTAATTTTAAAATTTTATAGTGATTTAATATCAAAATACACTTCTGTGTTTCATCCACTTGTTCTGAAAACCGATTTTAAACAATGATGGCAATGATTGACCATTTTTTGGTAAGGAAAAAAAATCATAAACAAAAGATTAAACGCATTCCAGAAAATAATCTATTCCACAGGTGAACAAGTGAAATGCACAGATACTGAAACACCTTAGGGTATGTTGCACTAAGAGGCCATTTATCATTTATCAGGACATTGGATACACCTTTGTCTTTAAATCAACGCACACATATTCATTTAGAATCAGTTCGCTTCGCTCACCGCTTCCATAAGCAGGCTGCATGACCGCCGCCGCCGCGGCCGAGAGGAGAGGTCCGGGTCCCACCCAGGTCCCGAGTTGTAGCAAAACGACGAACAGAGTCCCACTCAGCGGCCTCCACATCGCTCGCTCGACGGGGGGCTCTCCGGGGGGGGCCCCCGGGGCCGGGGGCTTGATATCCCCCAACAGGGGGGCTGAAGCCCGCGAAAGGGGCCTGAAGTCCCCCAGTGGGGGCCGGGCCTATATGTCACGGGAAGGCTCGGTGGTTAAAGGGCGGTGAGGAGATCTGCAAGAAAAATCATAGGAAATTGCAAACCGGTTAGCTTGACAACTTAAATTAAGATTAAACAAACCATTAAAAACAAAATCTTTGGAATTATATGAATATCAATTGTCATGGGTTTATATCGCAGCTCATCCGGAACACAAGAATGGAATCTGCGCCAATCGCTTAGGCCCGCTGATTTCATTCCAAACTATCCTCCAGCTGGTATGCATATTAGCAAGAGCTAAGATGAATTGGCGCAGTTTCCATTCTCGCTTCGGGAGTCCCAAACAAGACACAAAATGGCGCTCAAACTGTCCCAAGCCACTTCCAACGATTGTGGCCCACAGAGCCTGATCTGGGTCTTGAAAAATATTAGCAAAAATTTGCCAAAAGGCTTCTTTTCGCCAGGTCATACTGTTTTTCGCCAAATGTGCTACACATTTGTTCCTTTCGGGTGCACTTGATACTTGATTTATCAAATTGATTGTTCTGTTCATCACCATAGTGCCAGTAGTTGAGCTTCTACATGTAGGAAATGATGAATGAATAAAAAGTTCGCCAAGGGCTTTCGCCAAATGGTTCAAAAAAATGGCCAAGTGTTAAAAAAAAATCTCTTTGGCGATTTTTGCCACTGGCAGATCAAGCCTTGGTGGACCCTGACCGTTGGGAGCCCGAGGCTTAACAGTTACTGTTGACGGCCTGCCAGTGACCGGTTGGTATCGGGACCCTGGCCGCTTCTGATAACATTGAGACACAAATCAGAAATTATCCTATCTCCCTCTCGGGGTTGGAAGAAAATGCGTCCATTCTTGCTGATCACATTCTCTGTGGTCCCACACATTTTTTCAGGTTTAGGATTAGGGTTGGGTTTAGATTTAGGTTATTATTGGGGTTTGGGCTAGGAGCAGGGTAGGATTTAGTTAAGGGTTTGATACTAAACCTAATCCTAAACCCTCTCAATTATGTCCTAGTGTAGGTTTTTAGTGTAGGTTTTTGACAAATTTGACAAAAATGCTAAAAATTGCCTAGTAGCCTAGCTGCACCAAATACACTGGGAGTACATGCACTCGAGTCCTGGCTTGTTGTCCGTGGCAGCAAGCATTTAAGCTTGAATCAGTGATGCCGTCGGACCAAAAACGAATATCCCCAGATTCTGGGTATCTCGGTAAAAAATATCCTCATATAGCTTTATTTTTACAAAAAATATTCCCAGCTTCCATTATAAAAATGCATCATTTTATAGAAGAATAACATCCCAATATATCTGGGGTTGCGTTATAAATATGATCCCTCCATCACTTGAATATCCCTAAATCTAGTCATATTTCTCAAGCTGTGGCGCTATTGGCTCGGATTAGTCACATAAATTGACCGCAGCCACGCAACCCCAACAAACCATCATACACTCGGTCAATAAAACTGAATTGACAACAGCTGTTCCATATCAAGCTCCATATTCTAACACAGTACGCAGCACTCTGGAAGCAAGACACCAAGTGCTGTCTTGTTGGGTGAAATAATGGGGATGAGAAAGGCAGGTCAACCGAAATGGACCTTAAACTTAATCTCATTATTTAATAGGGGTTCATTATTTTCATCCAGAACGATCAGAAACTGCTGCATTCACAGAATTAAATTTTTTCTGGAAATATTACCAGTAAGTTGCGGTACCCTGGGTGCACTAATAAAAACCACTTACAAATGTCATACGGTACTGTAGTTAACGCGTTAATGTTTCGCCAGCAAATGCAAAATTAGACGTCGTCATCAAACGAAAAAAAGGCTCAGGACATGCATGAATAGTTACATGCTATGAATTATTAAATTTCAGCTGCAGGTAGTCTATCGACATTATTATTAATTACAATACATCTAAGATAGCGCTTTTACATATTAGACAAACACTAGGAGGGGAGCACATTGTGGAGCTCTACTCCATTCAATATTATCATACACTTAAAGGTAAACAAATTAGAGACGATAGTTTTCATCACAAAGCCGCCATCATAACGTTTCAAAGGCTCTCCTGCCATTGATCTGAAAGCTATTCAAACAAGGCGCTATTTATTAACGCTAGTCATCAGTGGCGCATCCATTTAGCCAAACATTCTTGCGCGTGTAACGTGAGACCCCCTTTGAAATGGGAGAAACCGCTGTGCTAAAAGAGAGAAAAATTAGAGGGGACACGGCGAGATTACCGAACTCAGTGGCGCAGTCAGGACTTTTAGTTAGGGGGGGGGGCAGAACTTTAATGCAAATGCTCATAAGCTGCATAAAAAGTTATCTGAAAGGCACACACAGTTCAAACTTTATGGCGCCATCTAGGACTTTTGGAGAGGTGGCTAACACTTTTATGTAAATAGATACAATTTCAATAAAACTTGATCTGATCGTTGTAGCGCAGCCGTGAATTTAGATAAGGGGCAACATTTTCAAGCAAACATATCTATTTTGCATAAAAAAATCAACCTAATTAGAAGATAGTATCAATTTTAACTAAAGTATTTTAGTTAAAATGCACTTTGCGACTTTGCGACTGTGAATTTGCTACTTTGCAACCGCAACTCTTTGATTTTGCGACTTTGTTTAGCAAAGCATCCACTCCAGCCTCCTCCTCGACACGCAACGATCCTCGACCAGTCTCGGGCATGGCGCTATTTTGAAGCCATTTCATTATTCTTCTTCACTATAATGCAGCAAACCATTGAGGTATCAAACGCCATATGACAGGTTCAGAGTTCAAACACTGACCACAAAAGTTACATTTAAAACCGAAACATGAAGTTACACCAATTTGTTTAGCCCCCAAAAAAACCCATAGGACCTGCACCAATCCCTCCAGTCTTCCAGGCAACTATAGGTGGGGCACGCGCCCACCCTTGCCCGCACCCTTCTTCCTTGCATAGTCTCTGAAATGAAACTTACTACGCAATGGTATTCAGCAAACATTCCAGACACACCTAACGCCGACAACCCGATAGTTGTCGGCGTTAGTCGCATAGAAAAACAAAACAAACATAAAAATATGAATTTTGGGTGGAGTTTCTCTGTAGAGGTTGTCGTACCTCTGATTTTGATATTATTATAGCGATATAATATTTAATAAATCAACTGATTGGACGCGTTTACTTCATGGCAAAAGCACTGCAGTTGTGGGCTCTTAGCGTAGGAAGGAAAGTAATCGCTATGACTGAATTTCACTAGCATTCCAGAGTTTTTTGCTTCTGGGTGTAACTGCCTCTTCATTGTAACAAGCCGGATGGACGGTGCTAGTGCGCGTAAGCTACAAATTGTACCAAAGATTTGCTTCAGATTCGGCCACAATATTTATTGCCAGTTTACTCATCCGAAATATCGATCAAGTCCGCATTATTGACATAAAAATACTTATATTATTCTAATAATTTATTATTGCCTTTGCTATCAGCCAAAATTGAACGAATCGCAATAATCGAACTATAATATTGAACTGGTCACAACTTGCAGATTGTACTCGAAATTTAGGATACTCTACAGTCTACAGCAGTGTAAATACCAGGTAGCAGGAACCTAGAATCAGCACTTAACTGAAGCAGAAAGGGAAAATTAGACAAACAGGAAAAAGCTGTGTTTGTCAAGAAGCGTTGCTCAAAATCGTTGCCTATATGTTAGCCAGAATGTGCAGACATGCCGAAAGTGGACATAGATATCATCTAACTATATCTATAGGCTCTATTTTTTAAATCCGAACTGCAATGAAGCATGATTTCTGCTAATTCTATCATATCATACAATGCCATCAATGCAATATCATACAATGCTATTAGTATACTTCATTGTAGTTCTTAGTAGCGGTATCTCAACTTGTCTCAAAATGTTTTATATAAATGCCATATTTAGTCAGGCACAAACCTACACCGAACAAACGTTAATATTCGGCACTAGATCATTATTTTCACAAAAGCAGAATCTATCACCGATAAGTCAAGCAAATTTGGAACCTCAAAATCAATACCATATGTTTCATCAAGGATATTGGATTCCCGATCTGAAATAAGAATTCTACCTTCATTATTACCTGTAGCTAATCAGAACTGCCCTACCTGCTGACTGGCACGTTGCCAATGTTTACATCAAATCAATCATTCGTCTTCGATAGCCAGTTCAAGGGTCCAAAGATTAAAATACTGTTTACAGCTTGACCCCACTTGACTAGGATCAGAGATAAGATAAGGTTTCAACAAGGACCATATTTAGTTATATATTCCACAACTGATACTGTACCCAACATATATTATAAACAGCAAAATAGTCCCACATATTTCAAAACACTGATGTAGGAGTCAGCACAATGCTTCAATTTAAATTATTTATGGAAATTTTTAAAAGTTGATAAAATAAAGTTTGCACACCTGAGTGCCTAAATTGCTCAAAAATATCCTTAAAAAGTAAGGATCACCAAAGACCCGTAAAAAATGCTAGATACCGTGCTTTATCGCTTTGAGTCAAAGGCTGCCTCACTAAAGCCATTCAAATTCAAAAGCTCAAAATACATCATTCCCCATGATATAGGAGTCAGTGTGCAATTGATGCCCTTCCTGACGCCTATCAGATAGAAATGATCTGGCACGGTGTCATCAGCAACACATGTGCGTTCAACAGCCACACCATACACACACCACACCACGTACCCCCCACCTCAACATTTACAACTAAGATTTCGACAATCCTAGAACCCCTAGAAGTTCAATTTTGTGCATAATCTGCAAAAACAGCGATGACCCACATTGATACAAAGCTACACAGTGAACAACTATTAGGCCTAGGCTACAACAGAGCACAAGTTGCGATTAGGGACTAGTTAACAACAGGCGGAGCGCCAAGTGTCGGCCGCATTGCCGCGAGCAGCGCATATACAAACTGCAAGGTTCGGCTTGATACACACCACGCCCACTATACACTTCCATTCACCTGTCAATCAACAAGTGCACAATGTAATAACTAAGATACTACAACCATAGCAGATACCAACCTAACCCTAACGCAGCCCGCCTGCAAGCCAGGGAACAAAAAATTGGCTTGTGGCCCAGAGCTCCCCGGGTGAGTCATAAAAGACGACCAAAGAGGGGGAGCTGTCTGTGCGTGGCCTTCCGCACAGAACCGGACTGCAATAGTCTTCGTTACTACACACGGCCCTTCAACTTCCAGAACCACCCAAAACCTCACCTAACTCTAACCTAACCCTCAACTAATTCAAGCGCCTTGCGACAGTCAAAACCCCTGCAGGCCGGAGAACAAAGAATTGGCTTGCAGCCCAGAGCTCCCCAGGCAAGTCATAAAAGATGACTAAAGAAGGGGAAGCGGTTCTGAGCCGGTGCTCTTGCACAGAACCGGACTGTATATAGCTTTTTTGTGCTACACACTAAACTACAAAAAAAGCAACAGTGGAGTCACGAGGTGGGCGTGGCTTGCACCAAGCTCAACCATAAAATATTTATCAAATAATTATAAAATAATTATTCAAAGATCTTTGAGCTCAACCATGCAGATTGTACATTTGCCCGCTGGTAGTGTTTATCATCGGACCAGGGCGGCGCCCGGCCCGGAGCACAGGGCGAATGTAGCGAGAGCTGCGGGCCGAGAGGACAAGGCTACAATAACAAAGCCTCGCCACTGCGCAGTGCAGCAGATAGTTGCATCTAGACCGCAGTCAAATTGTAAACTGCACACAATGTTCACACAGCAGCAGTATTATATTTATATGTAGTTCTTATAGTTCAGGTTTAGGGTTAGTTAGATCAGGGTCAACTTAGAGTTAGTTTAGGGGTAGCCTAGCTTGGATGGTTAGGATTAGTTTAGGGTAGTTTGCTTAGAGTTAAGTTAGGGTTAGTTTATCGTTAGATTAGGGTAGAATTTCTTCTATTTTTCTCTAGCATTAGTGTGCAATCTACCGTTCGTCCGCATCTCTAAGCGCAAGTGCAGCAGAATAGCTGAGCAGTGCGTTATCAGAGTCTACGAGGTCAAAGATTACCCTCTGTAGTTCTATGCTGTAGAGAAGTACAGTAGTTCTATTTTTAGCATTTTCAGCCGCCAGCTTTACGCTTAACCCCTAGTCGGATATTTTAGTCAAAATGCACTTTGCGACTGCGATTTTGCGACCGCAACTTTGCTACTGCTACTTTGCGACTGCAACTTTGCGATTTAGTGACTTAGCGACTTTGACTTCGCTTAAAGCAAAGCATCCACTCCAGCCTCCTCCTCCACACGCAGCGAGCCTCAACGAGTCTGTCTGGCATGGCCCTATTTTTAAGCCTTTTCATCATTTTTCTTCACTACAATGCAGCAAATCCAATGAGGTATTAAATTACCTACCGGTACTGATCCTAGCGTGAAACAATGCAATGCTCCAATATGTGGACAACCTGGAAGACTTGTTCCAGAAACGGGCAGCAAGCAATAGTTTTGTCAAGGGCACCGTTTTGAACACAGCCGCTTCCCCACAGCGGCCACCGATATCAGCTGAGCGGTCTATCCTCTTGTTTATAGGGCTCCAGTGTTCTGACCTTGTAGTGCCGCTTATTTAGGCACATCTAAATAAGCGGAGCATCTCAGAAAGGGGGGAAACAGAAAATTTTCCCATCTTTTAAAACTACCATATTTTGTAATCCATGCGTAAATTTATCAATGCTCAATTTAACCTTTGTACACGATTCTATCAATACAATAGTCATTATATTACAATTCGACTAATACTTTCATTATTTTGTTTGACTGTGAATTCAATATTGTGTTCAATATGGACATAAAAAGTATTTTATAGGATAAATACGATTTTAAATTGCATTCTAAATTTCTTTTAAATTGTACCTAAATATTTTACGCGTATCAATATTAATCGTTTCTAATGTATTATAAAATACATGCGTAGTGTTATAATATTGTTTGAATAATCTATCAAGTCCATTCAACCTTCAAAAAAACTTCAATAAGGTGCTTTTTAGAGCAACATTTTCCTGCTCAATGTCTAGGCTTATAGGGGACGCCATTATAAACTGTGTTCAGTCCATAAAGATATCAGATTTTGGTTTTTTGAGTTTAAAGACCCGTTGGACTACCAAAGTGCAGGCCTACTCTAGTCCGGTACTCTGGTTCAGAAAATCGTCAGCAAATTCAAATTTTGCACCTTCAGCCGGCGGTTCAATCTCAAAATCATAACTGCCCACTAGTGCCAGTATACTAAATCATTTCAGTTCAACAGCCCTCCACTCACCACATACATGTATGATGTTACCATGTTACAGGCATGCACACAGTCAAGTTACAACGACCACAACAAGTCAGAGTTAGAGTGGATTCTATAGTGATACCTTTGTTCCCAACTTTACCTCTGGCTTAGCTTAGGAGACAATTTAACAGCAGCTCGTAACTGCCATTCAAAATAACTTTTTACTAAGTCCATTTAAATTGATCTATAACCTTAAATTAACATGACGTCATAGATTTCAAGCAAATAACTTTCTGTTTAAACTAAATTCAAATTAACCTCATTTCTTCTGGAAATTTTTATTTGATTTTTTACTGATTAACATGTTTGTGATTTTTTTGAATGGCAGTGAAGAGCTGCCGTTAAATTGATATAAAATCTGTTCCTTAGCAAGAACTTTGCTTAGCTGGGCGTAGAGGAAGTCTATAGAATCCACCCTTAAGTGTTTTCAAGCCAAAAAGAGTCAATACAGCAATGCAACATCGGAAGATGGACTGCCTATCAACTAGCCGCCTTATTGCCGCTCTAAAACACCTTGATTATCGCTCGGCTGGTGAGCGGTGTATCTTGTGTACATGGGTGTACCGCCGTGGGTAGGGGAAGAGAGTGAGTGTTACCCCAAATAATATAAGCTCAATGCTTACTCGAGAAATGGAAACTTCTAAATCGAATACAGATACATGCAATTTTACAAATTCCTTTATTTAGTCTCTTTTCTCTTCAAAGCGCCGTCAATTTCAATCACACGCACTGAAATGATAAAATTGCGCAATAATAATCACTAAAATCACACGTTTTACAATTTTGAAACCATAAACATACTTCTTTTTACATTACGCTTCATTTTCACTTACCATTCACACAACTTTGGTGTTAAAAGCTTCAACATGCTTACAAAGCGCTACAAATTTCTTTCCTTTCACTCCACAACATTTTCAATTCAATTTGTTTTTTCAAACTTCAAGCAAGGCTTTGTTTCCACCACCCCCCTAAATTCGCAAACATCTCCGATTGACACGGACGCCAAGGAATTTCTCTTCCTTCTGGACCAGGCAGCCGTGGGTCCCCAACGCTAACAAGTCGACCAGGTGCGAACGGCCGCGGTGCCCATTCCACAGTTGCACTGTTTAGATCTTGAGTTATCACCGGCTCGATGTCGCCCAGGCTATACATCATCAGAGGCGACAAGGGAATCCGCATCCACCCAAGGATTCTGCCATCACCCAAGGATCCTTAAAGGTAGAGTTACATTGGGTCGTCAGCGTGAATTCGCTGAAGAATTCTTCAGAAAATCCACTCATATAACCATCGCTTGTGCGAAGAGGCATCTTGCGAGATGACGCGTCGTCGCTGAAGACGACTTTGTTCACATCATGTCTTGCGACTGAATTTCAGGTGATTTTCCGGAAGCACTCTTCCTGAAGACCGCCTGAAGACGCCAATGTGAACGCACCTTTACGTCCACGGAGGATTCTCCCGTCTTGCTCGCTGCTGCGTCCGCCGCAGCTCGTTTGACTATTCAACACACGGCCCGGATGCTCGATGGCTGAGCAAAACAGCTATTTAGATTCCGACGACGCTTTTTATACAACACAACCCGATAGATGGGCGGCGGATGAGGAGTTGCATCTATAAGCTGGAACGAATCGGTCAGAGCACATAGGACACAGAGCTCTTGCAGGCCAGGATTTAATTAAATAGATCAAATCGGTGACTAAATTAACCTTAAACTAACCTTGGGCTTATTCTTATTTAACCCTGAACTAACCCTATTATAAAGCTAGTCTAAACCACACTAAACTTGAACCTAAATCAGACCTAACTCAAAACTAGCCAAACTTAACCCTAAACTAACTATAAACTAGGCCTAACGCTAAACTTAGCTTTGACGCATAAACTACGGTTAACTTTATCTTAAATCTCTTAATCTCAGCCCTCAACCTCTTAATTTGAGGAAGTTTAGGGCCGGTGCCTGTGCTAAACTACATGTAAACTTAGACATAAACGAACCCTAACTACAAGTACGCGTAACTGCAACTAACCAACTTAGCCCTAAACTAACCTTAACATAGGCCTAACTCTAAAATAACCCTAGCTTAACCACAAACTAACCATAAACTATGAGTAACCCCTAATCTAATGTACATGTAACTAACCCTGTAAGCCTGTACATGCAGCAACAGATTCGTTCGAGCCTATAGACACACACAGATCGGACAAGGTATCGTATCGCCGCCGCAGTGTCGACCAACAAATGCCACTGGACCAATGAATTGCTGTATACAAATGGGTCTCGTTTGTTCCATGATTCCCAGGGCAAGAAAGCGTTTATTGGAAGGTCAGCCTCAAATCCAATGCTGGACTAGGATGAGGCTGTGCAATAGATGAAAAAATTTAAGGGGTTCTGGTCATACTATAAACATCAACCCTACTTTACAAAGCTTTTATAATATATCTAATGCATGCCTAGAATTGACTGGCCTTGGGGGTTTGGTATTTGGTATATGGAGGGACAGGTATTGGGCATAGCGCTTTGAAAAACTTGAGTCTAGCAAAAATCAGCCACTTGCCAGAAGTTCTTTTTGCCAGGCATTATTTTGTCACACAAATCTTTTTTCAGGCATTACGGTAGATTTCCGATTTTTTTTTTACATTTTTCAACCTAGTAAGACAATCTGCTAATAGTTCCTTCAGCTGGTGCACTGAAATATAATTAAATTCATCACCATAGAAGTAGTAGGCCAAATTGAACTGCTTGTGACAAAAGATCAATACAAAATATGCCAAAGATTTAATCAAAAAAAAATTATGTCAACTGTCCAAAAAAAAAATTCTGGCGAATTTGGTGATCGGTAGATCAAACTGTGATGGTATGCCCTTCCGTCATCAATCTCTGTAAATTCAAAGAAAGATCCCATAAAGTCACAAAATTTCAAAATATGGCTAAAATATATACTCCTATTTCCCACATATTTTACAATTATCAGACTTACTAGTTATAATCAATAATCCAAACTACAAATTCTAATTCTTGACCGGTGAATTGCGCCGTACAAACGAGTCTCATTTACAATATAGGAAGACAAAATCTAATTTTGTCATATAATTATGGATCAAATAAATAGTGACTATGCTTCCATGGTAGGCAATGTGCATCAGAGAGCAATCGAGCATTATGTGAGTAGTCTGAACCTACCCACGCATCATAGCAGCAGATCAATTGCATTGCATGCTTCACTTAACTTCAATTAACACCTACAGTATAGCCATATGTATATATCACAGTTACACAGCATAGCTTGACACAACAACAACGTCAACAATCCTACTCAAGAGTCTTCATCTCCAGAGCCCATAAATATGATACAAAAATAAGAAACAGACAACATAAAATTCCCGATTCAAATTCCATAATCAAGAGTACTCTAATAGTGATACAAACTAAAAAATTGGTTAGCTCGATCAGGGTTTCGTGGTTCTCCAATGCTGCTGGACCCGAGACACATGAGAAACTTTGATTCAACTCCTCAGCGATACCAATAGCATGCAAAATGCAACGACCAAATTTAAGTCAGGTCAAACCGTATCAGATAACCGATTTTCTCCACAGTGCATAGAAATACGTGTTTCACAGTTTTCAACTTTTCTGAATTGTGGCGAAGTATGGCGCAAACGTGTCATGGCGCAAACAGCGCCGTAATGAATACAAATACGGTTCAAATCCAATTAATAACAAGACCTTTGACATATCATTCAAACGAACTAAGAACTAAGGTTACTATAACATCAAAAGGTCCATACGGTACCTGATCTATAGTAGAACAGTGGTCGAGAGAGCAGCAATGGTAATCCAAACTGCAGCGTAGAACAACCGATATATTCCACCCTACAAGTCTTAAGATCCTAACTCTAACCACCTAACACCATCCGGTGCCAAACTTGACCCCTAGGGTACCGTACAATTTTTAGCTCCGTACCGGAAGTCCTAAATCGGGTCCACTGGTCCGGCGATATATCCAGAAAGTCTCCAGTATTCAGCTCACACACGCCAGTAGGCCAAGGTCAAAACCATTATAGCGTGCACGCGGTCCAATAAACCCATTAACTCATTGCTGTCAATAACAACGCGCATTAATTATCCGCTTAAAATATCCGCTTCGATTAATTATCCCATTTATATCTCGATAATTATCCCAAGCGGCGTATTTTATGTAAATCCGTATGTACTGTGTACAGTGACAAAATGTTTGCGCGTTTGTGTACAGCTACGCAGCAGCTGCTGAATTAGCATAATATGCACGTAAATTATTGAAAATGGCGGGGCAGGGGGCGGGGCTCGCATTCGTTGTAACCAATGAAATTTGAGCGCGGCTCAAGAGGCGCAAATCCACACTGTGGTTTGAGAGGGTTGTGGTACCCCAGTTTCTGTTACTTTTTTCCCTTTTTTCTTTATTTATTTCTTACTTTTTTTAACTGTTCATGACTGATGTTCGATCAATTTTACGTTATTCATTTTCGAATGCTTCGAGCTATTGTAGTATTATATTTTATCAGAAACATGACAGCGAAATAAGAGATTCAATAGAAAATATCGATCAAGAGGAGAGAAGCAGCGTTTTAAAGAACAAAATAATTAGTTAGGCTAATGTCAGTTGGCTCAGATTCATAATGGTTTTGCATGTTAGGTTCTTTTGAGTTTTTAGTGCTATTTAATGTCATAAATAATGCTATGAATTGAAGCTACAAATTGACATCAAATTATGAATTTTAAGGCAAAATCATATTTCTATGAAATTGTTCATTACACGATACAATTATGCTTTCATATTATGTTTAGATGAATACAATTACTACAGTACTTAATATGTTCCATTTCCTGCGTCGAAATTGTGTGTGCGACTGTGCATGATACTCAATACATTCCCAAGAATCAAACTTTTCGAAGCGCCACACGCTCCAAGGCTGGTGGAAAATGTACGGTAAACAACGCGCAACACTAGCAGCTGCGCTGGCAGCAGCTGCGTCACTGACCACTAGGCCACCGTCCGGCAGGGCAAGGCTATTTGTGTTGGCAGATCGCCAACGTTTTAGTGCGCTCGTGGCCGCAGTGGTATGCCCAATGCCCAGCACTGGCAATCTTGGCTGAGATCTGGGCGTGTTGTGTAGCCGGCCCTTGCAGGAATTCTGCGTGGGCTACATTGGCTTTGTTTGTTTAGCTGGAAGGGCCTGCCAACATTCAAAATAATTACTTGGTTTGGAAAAAATACTTGAAGCCTGCTGTATAGTTATATAAATAATGTTCGGTAATTGGAAAAGAAAACGAATGCAAAATTTAAAATTTATTTCAAAGCTACGAGGCCAACGCCAACTTTAATAAGGATGGCGAGAATAAAAATACAGCACCTAACTCTAATCTGGTCACACTGATGTAATGGTGCGTGATCTAGCCAAACCCGGAAGAAGGCATTTAATATTCTCAAACATGTATAGTAGTTCAAACGTCGTTCGGAGGCAGGTTTGTCTGCCTAAAAAATGTCCCCGGGCGACTGACAACTCGTCCACACTGATGGACGAGGCAGTTCAAGCCCCCCTTAATCAGAACAGATTAACTTCAACAGCCAAAGTTGTCGATAACAACGCGAAATTGAAAGGAAACAAGAACCCTATGAATTCGTCCAAATCATTGGATCATCCTACCGAGCCTAGTTCTTGTTCCATAGCAACTGCGGTTACTCCGGCAGAGGTGTCGAGTGAGGGGACTAATCACTTGGAGTTTACATCGTCAGCAGATGATTTGAACCCCGCGAAATTAGATCACCACTACGAGAACATTCCCCGTGATTTACCTACGCGATCCCTATCAGTCGAAACGTCTTCCACTACCGCTACGACGGCTCGTAGAAAACCCATACCTGCCCCTAAGCCGCCTCCTAAACCGTCCGTCAAGGACGCGGTTAATAAATTCGAAACGGCGTCGACGTCAAGTAGAAATGCGAACTTTGCAGAGGCGTTGAATTTCTGTCGAGCTACAGTTGTCGTGACCGTTCCGCACAATAAGCCGCAGCAGCGAGTGGGTTTTAAGGAGTCAACAAAAATACCAGACGTTGCATCAAAAAATACGGAAGCAACGAATAACTTGAGATATCCTCTGAGTTCTGGCGAGAGCAGTTCATGCAACTCTAAGGAAGCATACGCGCAAGAAGAATCACCATACGATGAAGCAACGTCTTGGAGGCCCCCGTGTACACCTGACGAAGGTGTGTACGACGACACCGTAATTTCGAGAAATCAAAGCGCACTCTGCGGAGTCGTTGAAGCCCCAAGTAACCATCAGAGGCATGGCAGCACGGGAGAAGAGTCAGTGTACAGCGAGGCCGCAGCGGTTCGCAAGGAGCCTGTGACGCGAAGCCACAGCGCTAAGTCGAAGCGCTCTCCAACGCAACCCACCGAGTCCAAGTTCAGCACGGCCAAGCGGAACTTCAGGGAGAAATTCCAGAAACTCACCGTGCACAGTCATTCGGCGCCCGCGCAAAAAGAGAAGCAGCCGCTGCCGGCGCTTCCAACACACAAGCCGCCTTTGGCGATACAAAAACAACCGTCGCAGGCGCAGAGGCCACCTGTATCATCACGGAGCCAATCCTTGGCATTGAACAAGCAGGCAATGCAGAAGGAATCGCTGCCAAAGAAAGCCAACGACGATGAAGAGTCGATATACGACGAGGCTCTTGAAGTTCGGGCTTCCCATGTGCAGGTCATTGAGAAAAAGAAATCGGCGGATAAACCTGTCCAACTTGCCCTTCATCCCGCCCAGACTGGTGCAGGAGAAGAATCCATCTACGAAGACGCGGCAGTCGTGCAGGAAACGCTGGTGAAGAAGAGCAGTATTGTGGAAAAACCTCAGACTGTCACGAATCCCAATGCTCCAGATTCTGAGACAAGCGTCCAGTCAAAGTCCGATGAGGAAGTGCTGTACTCTGAAGCAGCGACGGTTTGCATCGCCCGGGTACCGAACATCGAAAAACGCCAGAGACCAGTGGAGACCCCATCAGACGGATTATACTCTGAAGCCGCCACGGTTCGCATTCCTCCGCCACCAAACAGCAAACGTGAGAAATGCGCCAAGGAGGAACCGAGCGAAGAATGCCTGTACGAGGAGGCCGCGGCAGTTTACATTTCTCGATTGCCGGAAGACGAAAAACAGAAATCTTTCCATGACGTAGATAGCCATGAAGGTGTTTACGCTGAAGCTGCAATAGTGAACTTTACCAGTGTGGGCGCTGTTGAGGGCCGTGGTGTTCATGACGAGCGGAGTAACATGGACGCGGAGTACGAAGATGCAGAAGCTGTTTGCATCAATCGTTTGCCGTACATTGAAAACCCTAAATCTGGCCGCAGGCAAGAGACTCCGCCTGCCGACGAAGAGGCTCTTTACGCAGAAGCGCTGGCCATAGACGACAAGCTGCTTGTGTCTCGCGCAGGAACACACACCACGAATCAACCGGTGTTCGATCACAACAGCAATCAACGTATGGCATCACCGGAGCCGCTGTATGAAGACGCAGCGACAGTGAATTTAGATGCGAGACTCTGCACTACGAAGCCGTTGCATCGGAAACAAGGCACAGCCAGTTCCTGTAAGATCTCAAGTGGGGTTGGTGATGGTGTGGATTATAGTGAAGAACCGGTGTTTCACAGTTTGCCGGTGCAAGGGAACAGAATATATCCAAAACAGCAATCCAACATGACTCCTGGCAACTCGCAACAGAATACAAACACAGCTGCGGGATCTGGCAGAACTAATCGGTCCAATGACAGAAGCCGGTAAATGAAATTTTGTTATTTTCTCAATAGTTTGAATTTTTTATGTTAATTGTTTTAAATTATAAGAACCGCGATAAATATTCTATCATGGTTTTTGGTTTGGCTTGATAGCATTTTAGATTGCATTTTAGATAATGTGTCAACGATTTTAATAATGTAGTGTTTTATCCTTTATGTAAAGTATATAAATAGGATAAATAATTAAGAATATATTGTAAACTAACTGCATTTAATTCTTAAACATCATTTTAAATTTCTAAATAATTTTGTGTTCTCTCAGCGTTAGTGACAAATTGTGAAACTTGAACTAAATCCAGAAACATTTGAAAATGTTGTTATGAAAGCAAGCTCATTCACTATAGTACATTTAAATATATCGATAGTTTTTGATATAAACTGTTCGTAGAGCTATTAACATAAACAATTAAAAGAAGACGGTTTTTATAATCCTTCTATTCAGTTTGTTGTTATGAAAGCAAGCTCATTCACTATAATACATTTAAATATATCGATAGTTTTTGATATAAACTGTTCGTAGCTATTAACATAAACAATTAAAAGAAGACGGTTTTTATAATCCTTCTATTCAGTTTGCATTAGTGATCTATTCTATTTTAAGATGCTAATAAAAAATTATGAGAATTTGTGTGTACATTGCAGTGATGGAGCGTCTAGCTGAGAGCTCAGTGTCTACACAGCAACGCACATCGGCAGTGAACCATCAGCAAAGTGCAAACTTTGTCATATCATATCAGATTTAAATTCTATTTATGTTTGTATACATGTGTTTATCATATTAACGTTGTGACCTAGTAGATCTTAAATGGATGTTAATTGTCATTATTCATCTTTATTTACACAAATGCGTAGCAAACCAATACATGAATACCGTTTTAAATGAACAGAAAATTCATGATTTTTAAACTCTGCTCAAACGCACTGTGCACTAGGATGTATTTGATTATTTTAACTAAAATTTATGGTTTTCGTATTATGGAAGTTAGTCAAAAAATAATTTTTTGTAAGCTATATTATGACCATTGCGATCAATACCCATACATTTAATACGATGCACCGTTTTAAATGATTTGTGCTTTGTGATGCAGGCTATTGGCAGGTATGCAAAGAATTAAATCGTTCGGGTGATTAATGGTGGACAGGACTTTATACAATGGCGAAGAAGAATGAATGGACCAATAAAGAACCAAGATTACCTTCCGTGACAATGATCATGGGTGTCACAATCAGCAGGGGTTTATTTTAATTTCTATGAGTTTAGTACAATAGATATCTAATGTTTAATAGATAAGAATTGTTACGGATATTGTTAGAGAGTATTGTCATATGCCTTGTTGTAGCTCTGTATTGGACACACTGTATTTTTCGCTGTATTCTTGTAGAGTTCGGTGCAAATGTCTGAACGAATTAGTTAACCAAAGATATTTCAGATTTATACTAGATGTCACTATAGGTGACAAGTCTATGATCTTTGTGAAAGCACATTGCACGCATACATAAAAAATTTATGCTTTATTTTTTTTTTGTTCAACGAGGCGCTGTCGTGTAGTGATTAAGGCGTTGGACTACGAGTCCAGAAGACCTGGGTTCGAGTCTCGACGCCAGCAACTATGAAACCATGGCGTTACCGGCATTTCAGCAAGGCTGTCAAACACACAAGTGTCGCTAGCTGATAATCATCGTCCAGGATAATTATTATTCTGGTTGGCGACAGGAAGGGCATCTGGCCGCAAAACCCAGCTCCAATATTAACGTCTAACCTGTGTTAACATGGACACGGCGTTAGAGGCTTGCCTGTACGCATTAGAATGGACGTCAAAAACGATGATTGTTATTATTATTTATCATTATGGCGGCCAAGATCTGAGGTGCTATCTGAAATAGACAAATTTTGATGGCATTAAACCATAAAAATTTGCGCCATAAAAATTGACAATTGTCACCTCTAGTCATTCAGCAGCTCCCTGGTGGTGACTGAAAAGCTTTGAAGATGGCAATTAAGTACCTTAAGATCTGTTCGGTGCAACCGAAATGAACGAGTCATTTAGCTGGGTGCAGTATTTGGTTTAAAATGGAAATCATTCGCTGTCCATAGTTCTTCATAAACTTTTATTGCGCTATGCAAGAGAAGTATTATTAACTTGTAGTCCTACTAGCTAACCAGGGGTTATGGCTAGTGCAGCTGGTGCTATGTATTGATTTCATTTTAAATTCTTGAATTAAAATTATGTTTGTGAACACTGAATTTTATAAAAGATCAAAATTTGTAAATTTATTATTTTATTATTTTAAAACTACTATTATAAATCCGTACAGTTTTTAGCTTAAAATTAGATTAATTTTGTGAAAAAATCTAGTTAGAGATTCACACGTTTCGAGCTTCAGTATTATTGGGCATTTAATTGCATTCTTGTTTTATACTACTTTATATATTAATTCAATTTTGTGTACCATTAGGTCAATATTTATACTAAATATATAGTATATGGCGCTGTAATGGCACTGGTACTTCTATAAATTGAGCAAATAAATAAATTTTGGTAAATTTTCATCCGTGTATTGTATCACTGATTGAACCAGGAACTAACTATACAGATGTCTAACTGTTTTATAAGTTGTTATGTTTCTGTTACAATTATAGTTGTAGTATTGCATCCTCTTTGACGCCAGATTGATCTATTTTTAACGAGTATAGAAAATGTCGGTATTAAATACAGATCAATAATAATGTTCTGTGTATTTTCCTATATCGCTGATATAAAGTGTAATGTTGGTTTGGTTGTGATAGACCAACTGATATTATAATCATTGTTATTGCTCCTTGCACTTCAGGGGCCTCATTTGCGTACATTTCTTAAGATTTTCTGAAATTTTATCCTAACTGAAATTTAAAACAAATAAAATCCAATCGTCGACCGCCGTGACGTCATCATTCAGTTTGCGCGCGGCCGTACGGAGTTTCCAATAAAAAAGATAAGATTTACCAAAGATTCTCTTAAGACAATCTTACGACTAAGATTGTCATAAGATATCTACGTAAATGAGCCCCCAGGTTCACATTTATAATGATCGTTGAATTGGGTGTTAATATTCTGTTTGAAACTGACAATCATAGTTTATTATGAATTTAATAGCTGCATTTTGCGTGATGGTTTAGTTACATTTTTTATGACTCACTCCGTATAGATCGTTGTATCACACAAGTACTGGTTGCGGTGCAAAGCAATACCGATATTATTCCTAACAATTTAACAAAGAATTGAATTAACTCAGAGATATAACGAAAAGAGAACCGAGCACAAAAGAAAAGCTTCTACAATAATGGAAGATTTATTATATAGTACCGGTAACTAAAAGCGGACTAACATTTTTTCATTCAACCGTCTGAGAAACTTTAAGAACAAGGTCAATAAACAATATGATACACGATATAGTACCGGTATAGTATCAATTAAGTAATTGATGGCTTATATAAACATGTTTGGCAAACTTTTAAACGATAATATAGTCCTGTATCGTCACTGCCTCAGCTAACTCAATTATCAACAGTGTCCTGTCAAGAAAATATGACTGCCAAATTCGAAGTAGGAAGTAACAGCCACAATCGCTTTAAACGAGATATAATCATATACTTCTATATTCTGTGATATAATCGCGTAAGAGTAACTGAATGAGAAAAACCAACTTAGAGTTAAGTTAATAAAGAGTTAACAAAACATGAAATATGTGTGTGAATGTAATTTTGGCAAATATCGCGAAAGGGTCGAACGCGCGAAAATTACAGGCACAAAAATAGAGCTGCGGCTCTAAGCTATGTATTCTAAACTACATATAAATGGGTAATTTTTCAAACCTGGTTAATTCAGTACAGCAACATTCCCGAGAGGCTAAACCGCCTTAAAAACATGCCGCAAAATGTCATGTTTTACGGTACCATGATCTGCACTGACCATCATTGGAAAGGATGGTTTCAAAAATTATTCGCAGAATTATTTAACCACTATAGATGCCAAAGCCGATGCAAGCTTTGACGAAATTGTAGCAGCGTTTACAGAAGCAATAGTGTAGAAATTGGCATAGGAAATTTTCAAATATTTGAAATCTTGGAAACATACGAAGTTGTGAAAGTTCAACGGAACAATGAAACAGATGCCGTACTATAACCTGACAAAACACAACTATTAAAAAAGTTTTTGTTACAAGTTTGACTGGATATTTATACTGTAGATTATAATTAGTGGCCTTCATTATTGCGAGCAAATAGAAGTACCAATTTGACAAGAAGCTGTCATCACAGAAGTGTGCATTTTTATGCATACAAATAATGATTCCCAGTTACGAGTCCGTCTCCGCGATCAAGGACTTATCAGAGAACCAAATTTTCATCTAAAAATTAATTGCCCCTACTACGTAAAACAACCAATCAGATTATTCAGCTAGTTTAACTTTGCAAGCAAAAGAAACAACTAGCCATTGACCGATACTGATGACCAGGGGCTGATCTGGGTCGTGAAAAAAATTAGACAAAAATTAATCAAAACACACTTTTATTCGCCAGGCCATACTTTTTGGGGGGAAAATTGAGTGCACATTTGTTTCCTTTGGGTGCACTGGAATATATGAAATTTATTGCTCTTTTCATCGCCAAAGTGCCAGTAATTAAACTTCTAATAACGAAGGATGAATAAAGTATTCGCCAAGGGCTTTGGCCAAATGGAGAAAGAAATCGCCAACTGATCAGAAAATTCTTTTTTTGACGATTTTGGCAACTGGCAGATCAAGCTCTGCTGCTGATGCAATAAAGATGCTCACCAAAACTAAAAGAAAAAATATATAATCAAAACGCCACCCAGAATTACGTTCGATGCGAGACAGGAAGAATACAGCATCCTCTGTGCGACAGTCAACGGCACAATTCCATCATTGCCCCAGGCCGTTAATCGACAACTTAATTCAACATCAAAGCGACCGACACAGATCGCAATGGCTCAATTAAATACGCGGAGAAACCGTGTCGGGCCTAGATGCAATATCACTAGTCTTTTTGGCTCAAATCGTCAAGTGAAGTCATTTATGCTTGCCAGCGGCTCCCTACAAAACAAAAAACTGTCAATCGTCAAGGCAACATAAAAAATTAAACCATTAAATATGAAGGTTATGAAATTTTTCAATCTTGCATGTTATAATGCTGTTATTCATTTATTCATGCACTTCACTAAATTTTTGAGTAGATGGGCAATTCTAGAACAAATCACATTCAAACCTGCCTCGAACTAAAAACACAAAGAGAAAAAAAAAAAAGAAATTCTAACAGAATCCAACGCTATCACAAACTGTTACTAATTAACAATGGTTTCACTGATACTTGATGCATCGTCCACACACTGCATTGAACTCGACCACAGCCAATGGATGAAAGAACTTCTTAAGAGCATGTAAAGAAAAACTAGAAGACATCAAATAAATAATTTTATGTACCACATTTCAAATACGACATTCTGTATACAGACTACAATGCAACTAAAAGGATACTTACATCCCCTAGTTCTAACATATTACGCTTTGGAGGTAGCACTGAGATATACTGCAAAACATTACATCTTAGCTGCGCGTTGTTTTTGCGGTTTTGCCTCTTAGAAATTTTGCTGCACTTAATATTCGCGTGTTTGAGGACTGCCCATTATATGCATACAGCTACTATTGCATTATTTTTGCGCGTGTAATTTGAGTGAGTTTTGGTGATTTGTGAAATTCGATTAAATTACATGCACGCGAAAATTTAAGGTTTCAGAGTACATAGCAGCTAATCACTCTCTGACCTTGGCCTTGTCGATGTCGCCCTTGAGGCCGTGAACCTTGGATCGCTCTTTCTCGAGGTCAGAGGTCAGCCGTGTGACCTCCTGGGTCAGGTCGTCCCTCACCTGTCGCAGGTCATCGACCTCGAGCAGCAGCGCCGTCTTGTCCTTCACTGCACGCCAAACACAAGAAATGCTAACAGGCACATCAAACGTAAGCATTAATTACAAGCCGCTTTTTATTTACTACGCTTGATTTGACGATTACGCGTGCATACTCAATACAATATGTAACATTACGTCTCCTAATAATAGGCCTCTCACTGATTTCAAATATAACATTTTGAATAGTTTCGAATCAGTACATCTAGTACACACTTTCTCCCTGACCTAGAATCAGAATGAATCAAATGTAGATACGCACTTACTACAATATGATACACACTTTCTCCCTAACACAGAATAAGAGTAAATCAGATGCGGGTCACCGCGTGGAACGCACTTTCTCCCTGACCCAGAATGTGACAGAGCTGCTGGTTGCGCTTCTTGACCTGCTGCAACTCTTCCTGCAATCAAGATAATAGGTGGTTCATAGTTTATGGTCCGTTTCAATACATAAAGACGGCATTGGGGACTTCAACCTGCCATCAACAGAAAATCACCCATTAATAAACCCATACATCATATCAGTTGATTAAACATTTTTACATATTCCTAATGTCGAATAATGATAATATACAAACAGCCTTTTTTGGTCAATTCTGTTAATGTATGTTCTTTCATACAGGTAACACGTTTTGCGCCCTGGTGATGACTACCGAAGCTGGGTTTTTACGACCGGATACCCTTCCTGACACCAACTAAATAAATAAGTATCTGGCATGGAGATTACAGCTAGTGACACTTGTGTGTTTAACAGCCTTGCTGAAATGCCTGTAACTGACAATACTGATAACCAACGCTTGTAATTCCATGCAGCACGAGACTTTCAACAGATATGTCACAAATCAAAACAGAAATGTTGTAGTCGCGTTCAATTGCTGCCACCTGCCGATTACATTTACACCTGTAGCGATACTAGGGTACTCAAAATAACCATCAAATACGCAATGGGCGAGAATTTCGGATACTGCTCTATGACTGGTCCAATCAGAATAATAGCGCAGTAAAATACAATATTATTTCATTTTAAGATCAGTTTAAATTTGAATATTCATTTAAAATGTGAATCAAAAATAATACTTGGCGCATGCGTCACCGATGAAGCGGAGAATGAAGGTTTGAAAGTGGACGACTCACTTCGAGTTTCTTGGCGGTAGCGCGGAGCATGATCACCTCTTTGTCCTTGAGCTCAAGCTCCTTCTGCAGCTTGGACGTCTGAACACTCTCCACTGCAAAGCTCTGCGAGGCACACACAATAAAATGACTAACTAACCGCTTTTTTTAACGTCTAGTATGTTAATGTCCATGTTTCCACACAGGTCAGACGCTTTTGCGCCCTGATGAGGACTGCTGGAGTTGGTTTTTACTGTCAGATGCCCTTCTTGACGCCAGCCAAATAGATAAATATCTGGCACGGGGTTAGCAGCTAGCAACACTTGTGTGTTTAACAGCCTTGCTGAAGGGCCTGTAACGCATGATTTCACAGTTGCCGGCGCGGGGACTTCAACCTAGATTCTCTGGTTCACTAGCTCGACGCCTTAACCACTACACCACAGCGCCACGCTGTGGACACACATGCAAAGAAAAGAAAACCGTAATGAAATCACAACACCATAAAGCGTAACAAACAAAAACAGCGAAGAACGAGAAATAGAACAACCTTTTTAAACTCCTTCTCAGCGTTCTCGCGCCGTACGATCTGTCGCACATCGTCATTGACGCGATCAAAGAATCGCGTGTCGCCCTCTCCGGGGGGAATGAACGTCGTCGGAGCGATCTGCCTGGGCTCGCGCTCCGCATCGCTTTCGTCGGAATCTGTGTCGATCAGATTCAAACATAACAGATCTGAACGGAAACTAATACTGGCATGCAGGGTGGCGAGTAAACCTCGAGTTGGCTCGATTGTTGGTTTCTTTCTTGTAGTTTGACCGGAGACTTTTTGAGAGTTTCTTGCAGTTGACCGGGAAGTTTTTTGGGGCACAGAAACCGTATACAGTCTGATTCTGTGCAAGAGAGCCGGCACAAAACCGCTCCCCTTTGTTCAGTCACCTTTTACGACTCACCTGGGGAGCCCTGTGCTACAAGCCAATATTCTCCGTTCCCTGGCCAGCAAGGGGTTCAATCGCTGCATTGTTCCAGCCGATCGTTCGGTACATAAACGTCATCAGACGCTTATGCCTAGTATGTCGTCCCTTTTACGAACAGAATTTATCCGCAATCTTGCATAAATAAGCCAACACAGAGCAAAAGTTAACATTGTGGGCATTAAGCACAGATTTCTACATTGCTCAAATTTCAATTAAACTTTTGTACCGTTTAGTACAAATGTACGTTTTAGTATTTTTTTTAGTACGTTTAAACATTGCATCATCAATTGTAGTATAAATGTACTTTACTGCGAGTAGTGAGATAAGAACTTAAGAGAAAGCTAATTGCCATAAGGCTGGTACCATTCTGCGTTTTCCTGCTCAGATCCGCCTGACTAAACTGCTCCAGGCTCATCGCTACCGGCTTGTCCTTCTTCTTATTCTTCTTTTTCCCCGCTGTCGTCGATGAACCGTTCTGCTGACTGCCGGATGACGCTTGACCCTGGACGATAGAGCAATTTGTGATATAATTTACAAATGATGATAAAATATTTGACTGAGAAACAGACAGCTTATGGTGCAGCGTCTAAAACGTCAATCTACTATGTAGAGAAGAAAGCAACAACCGATACCTTAAATACTAAAACCTAACTTTGAATAGGTTCCTGAACGCAAACGGTCTATAAATCCAACCATCAAAAAAATTCTGATCAGAAAACGCAACACGATAATAACACACGGCATAGAAACACACTGTCAATAGTTCAAGAACTTAGACAATGGCCTGTAAGAGAATAAATTTAGAAGTTTTAAAAATTTGAGAACTACTTCATTAAAACCAATCATTTAATCTAATTTCTTAACTGTAACAGTCTATAAATCCAACCATTATCTAAATTCCAACTAGAAATTGCTGCTGTTGCGAGAGGCATGCAATGTACAGGTGAAATAGTTCAAATAAATTAATAATGAAACAATCTCTCTCTCTTCAGTGCTCGGCCAAATGGCAGGTCTTTGGTGTCCAAACCCTTCACCCTATCTGATCTTCGGCCCTTCTCTTCATATCCGCATACGATTCCTTTTCAATATGATATAGTTAAAGAAAATAATACAAGAATACAATAGTATACGAGGTCAGAAATGAAATGTTAATGTTGAATAGTTCAAATAATCCAAACTACCAGCTTGTGCTCCTCATACTGAAGCTTGCTAGTGACAATCGCTTCCGCTAACTCTTTCTCAAATGCATCCTCGACATACTGGAATACATACAGAAAAACTCTGAACTCTTTCAAGTTTGTCACAATTATCTACTTTGTCGCAAAGAATTTAAATTTGCATACAAAATCCACAAAAATTGTGTCCCAATTACTGCCACTGAAATAAACACCTATTTGACTTTAGATACCTTATTTCTTTCCTTCAATATATGGAGCCCTGACAAAATTTTACACGCCTACATCGATAATATAGACAACATATAGAAAAAAAATCAAAACATTATACCACGTAACAGTTTCAACCTAAGCCACTTCAAGATCAAGTCACAAACTAAATGAAACGCACATTTTTTTGTCATTTTGGCAAAATGCTCATTGTCAAGGCTCTGAAACATTGGTTGTTACCAATGTTTCAGAGCCATGATTAATGCCAAGGCATTTTGCCAAAATAAATAGCCATTAAGCATTATAGCCAATAGCCAGATAAATCAGCGCACGAACTCAAATCTCACTATATCTCCCCACCTGATCATCAACTTTGCTCCAATCATCCCACTGCTTGTCTCCGACAGCTACAGGCTTTTTGGCACCCTTGCCACTCCCTGACTGCAGACAAAGCAAATTACAAATTTTTTATCACATCGCGTTTCAAAAATGTTAGATAATGCTGAAAAACGAGAAACCTGCACAAGCCCAGTACCAATCCGTTCATCTAAACATCTCGCACTGAAAGACGCATGAAGACCTTAAATTTAACATCTCAAAGCAGCCATTTACATGCAAAGACTATTCTCAGCATGTGTGTGTAGAATGACCGCAATAATCTTTTCAGTAAGCGGCTTAATGTATTTTGCAACTTTATGACCGCGTTTGGCAATACGGCTCCAGACAGACTCTGGAGAATATCAATTTTTTACAATATTCAAGTTTTTGCCTCTTTTTTGTGTATGACGAAAAAGGTTGAATTTAGCTTAGACTCATCTTTTTCAAAAATGCCATCTCTGTCAAAAACGTGCCGGATTTATCAGGTGTCTCGCCGTCCGCATAATTATTAAGTTAATCGCCGTGCTTAAAATCAACCGTAGCAGGAGTTAAGAGTTAAAGTCGCCTAGCACGTTGTATATTTTGTTGTTCAAAACACAACAGTTCCAAGCGTCAGAACCCCAGGCGCTTAGAACTAATATGCATAACATTGAAGGACATTTAAAGTCGCTAGAACCCTTTGATTTATTCTGCTTGGCGTCTGATACAGTTGTGCTCCAAAATGAAGCTTTTGATCAAGTTGGTTCTTCCTTTATTATTAATGTTATGTGCGTCAGGCGCTTAAACCCTTAAAACCCCAGCAGATGCCAAATAGGTAAGTGCATGAAGATCAATCGAAACATGAAAATGGCCAAATGTAGCGCTTAGAATCCTTGTAAGGGACAATATTCAAAGGCAACGTTTGGCAATATTAGGTAATATATGGCAACGTTTGGTAATACTGCTCCAGACTGAAGAATATACCTCCATATGTGTAAAAAATTGAACATAAACTGCTTAGCAAAAACTCTACAATCGTTCAAAAGAAAATGATATTCAAACACGTATATCTAGGACTCAGTTCCTGTTTCCCTATTTGTATACATCATTTCCTTTTCCTAAACTATGACACCTAACAACAACTGAGCGATAATATAAGCAACTACCTCTTGACTTTCCGCAGCCTTTTTCTTGGCCTTCTTCTTTGCAGCCTGAGAAGCGCTCCCTGCAGCGCCCTGCTTTCCACCCTGCTTGCCCCCGGCTACGCCTCCCTTAGCCCCGACTCCCCTAGCGCCGCTTCCGGACCGCTTTTCGTCCGAATCATAATCATCTTCGATCTTGAGGATAGCAAAGCGAGATGCCTCAACTTTTGCCATTTTCTGATTTTCTAGATCATATTGAGCATCTAGGAAACAACTTATGAACAACCAATCTTGCATCAGTCACGCGAGTTAACTAAAAATAGTATCCCTAGATTCTGGGTATCTCATTAAAAAATATCCCTTTATTGAATTTCCTTATGAACGTATTAAAATGTGCGATTTAAAAAAATATTGCTAGATGTATGAGGATTGAATAAAAATGTGATCCATAAAGCACTAAATATCCTAGTGATATATCTCTAGCAGTGGTAATATATCTAGTGATATATCTCTAGCAGTGGTATCACTGCTTAGTATTGACAAAAAATTTCGCCACTGATTATAGGTCAGAGGCCGAGTTGTTCAATAGAGAGTTGTTTGAACCATAGTTGAACAATCCATGATTATTTTAATAACTCCCCACTATTTGGTGTGTTACTCAAACAATCCTGGATCGAATTTGCGAGATCTGATTGGATCGTGACGTCATTTTTGTTCTATGAT